>JAWPHD010013583.1:0-67179 GCA_037043455.1 Cyrtodaria siliqua | reverse complement strand
ATTGTATGGGTTAAATACTCGTTTTTTTCTTCACGAAAACTTAGTCAGGCCAGTTTGTCAAGGTCATTTATCTGGGTTAAAAAAACCTTGTCTAATAAACATAGTGCTGACAGGCGACACTTGTTCCGCAACACCCGTCTAGTTTTTGGAAGAATCTACAAAAATTAAAAATGTTCTAAAACATAAAACTATCATATATCATACTATTGTGAATGGAATAGGACATGACATGCTTAAATGAACCTTGTTGCGTAAACTAGGATAAATTCTACTGTGCAAGCTAAATTTCCTTGTTATTACATGCGGGGTCACGTTTAGGTTAACTCATTATGTGTAGGCCCTTAAGAATAGAAAATATCATTATTTGTCAATTTTTAAGTCGGACCCCTAAACTCCCAAGAAATGTTGTTGTTGTTTCTAAGGTTTAACGTCCCTCACTCGATGACCCGATAGGACTTCCTAAAGGGATGGGTACAATGGGACTTGGGACTCCCAAGAAAATACTGCTGTACCCCTTTTAAATGAATTACTCAAAAGAAGTTGACCGATATCTGGCTAAACTGATGTTTGTTCGTCGTTTTTTCTAACTTCATTATATGTGTATATCGTTTGATATAAACATGATTTTATCATCAACTCCTGGTTTCCCGAGAACGCGTCTGTGATTCCCACCAAACCTTCAATAGCTATACAGAGTTCAATGTATGTTTTATTCTGTAATGTGAAGGTTGCACTCCTGGGAGAAGTGCCAGTGATTTGAAGATGAGGGAGATCTGCAATCGTTATAATAAATTGTTTTTTCATATCTGTTATTGCCCATACAACAACTGTACTTTACAGAAGGTTCAATCCACAGCCGCACATGTCTGCAGGCGGTGGTGGTTGGCAATTTGCGTAATTCGCTGAGATCAATTTAAAATAAGAAACAAAAAGGGACTTATGTTAAAGCTACACACTTTATATACCAGTATGTGGCCTCACGAATATGAATGATTTCCGGATGAAGAACGTCGGCATTTAAAAGCCCATTAGTTCGACGACCGTCCGAAGAAAATAGTGTCAACGCGGTGATTTAGTGTTACAGCGGTCTCAAGTTCGATCTCAATCCGGACCGTTTGTGGATACAATTCTGCCTTATCAATCATTTGAAACTGAGTCGCCCGTACACCCACCCACGACCAAAAACAACAAAACTCGCACCACAAACTATACCTACCATTTACTGCACTCATAGCTGGCCTTACAAATTAAGTCAAGGGCTTAAAACCCGTAAGCAGCCTCGTGTTGGCCTCAGTGGTTAATTTTATGTTTCTACTACTTGTTCATGTACGGTATGATCTGTTTGACATATCTTACAATGTCTTCATTTAAAATAGGACGTATTTTATATCACTGAATCGAAGCATTGATATAAAGAATTTGATTTCTTGATATTAAACAATACTGAATAAATGGTAAGACGGCGCCCCATAAACCTACTGACTGTTATAGAATTATATCAAAGCAGACTAAAAGCAATTAACTAATGAAACAAGTGACATATATTCACTTTCTGCAGCCTTCAAAGATCTCTGCATACCGGTATACAAGTATACGGTCGTAACTGTCGACACTTATAGAACTTTGGCAAATATTCTGTATAACCAGTTGCGGATTGACGATTTGCTGCAAGTGGTCGGGTGTAAGGCATGTCCCTTTTGGTAATAACAATATTAATAAAGCTTGCATGTATTAACCAGAAACATCGAATGTGGCGTATACCCTCCCTGACTGAATCTGCACGTGATAAGCACGTGGTAAGCTGCGTAGCGGGGTAGAATCGTTGCCAGTTTATTACGTTTGAGGTAACATCTTATCGCAAATCTATGTACTCATACCGACTTTCATACTGTTAGGATTTTTTTTAGAATTTATAAGAGATTTGTTTATTTACCTGTCCTACTGTGGTTTTCTGAGGTGTTTTTTTAATGACGTCTTCGTTTTTACTAGCTGTGAAAAAGTACTCAACTAAGAGATTTAGATCATTTAACCCAGAGAAACATTATTTATTGCAATTTAATACATTCGCATTTACTTAAGATCAAGTTGGTAATACTATGATGGTATCGTATTGATACTAGCAGCACATGTTTTAGCAATTAAACAACATAATTGCATATAATACATATTCTCTCATGTATTGCGTTACTATAACTGGTTTACATGTATGTCATCTTCCGGCTTCGTTTTCAAGAGTATATGCGATTGTAATTGATCGTCTAAACTTGGAATGTTATATTCAAACATCTGCAGTTTACAAAAGTGTGTCCTTACGTGCTTTAAATATTATATTCAAACATGATAATTTGTTAAATATTATATTCAAACATGATAATTTGTTATCATAATTTGTATTCTGTTTACAACACTTTGTCCGACTTGATTTGTTTAGCACTGAATGCTAATTTTAGGTGAAATTATCATTTATTTTTTGTTTTACATAAAAGTTTTATCTGCAAGGTTTATCAGTAATGGGTTTGTTGTCTTGTTGTTTTCTTGGGAATACTGGTTCAAGGCTCGTTCAACAACCGCATTACACGTAATACAATCGCGTATACCAACAACAATAGTATAGTCTGTTACTGCAGATCAGGGTCGATATATAATTCAGGGTATATATCGACCCTGTGCAGATGATAGCTGTTTGTTCATCTTTATTTTCCCCGTCCCTCTCTCCCTCTCTTCTCTCTTTTTCTTTCACGCTACTATACGATCTCACATGCGGAAGGTCATGGTTTAATATCCGACCGGGTCACAGCAAATATTTTATAAAATGGTCTTAGTAGCTCACTTGCCTGACGTTGGATAGGGCTAGGACTGGTCGGCCCTTTGTCAGTACAATGTGACTGGGTGGGGCATAGCGTGTCTACGGCGTGGTATTCCAGTGTGAAAGCACTATAAAGTTGACCAGTGAGCTCATGCATTGCGGACTCGCGTCGCTAAACTCTACCCAGAGGTGTTCCTTGCATCCACATGCAACCTCTGTCAACGTACCGTCTGAGCAAATGCCAAGAATCGTGGAAAACGATGGACGAAAATGAAAAATTGCTTCGTGACACTCATTTTTTCCCGACTCAGCTTTATATGAAAGATTTTACTTAAAACAGATATCTAATGGGATATTTAGTGAATAAGCAATTTTAATAAAGTGTATACAGTATAGCGTTTGTGCTTACCAGCACTTTCCAAAATCGCATAGATCTAAACGGCCTACCTAAAATTAAGATACTGTTAAAATACTAACCTAGACAAACAAACAATGTCCTAAGTAAGCGGTGTTTCGTTCGATTGTTTACCACCCATCAGTAGCACCCAGTATCATAAGCAATCTCCACGCAGAGTTATCGTTCCTTGCACTCACATATATCTCTGCTAACTACTAAATTACAAGATTTTGGTAAAACCTGTTAAATTGAAATATGTTTGCCTGAAAATTATTTATTTCTTGGGTAAATATAATTTTCAGAATATCTGCAAATTAGATGTTGCAAGATTTGAAATAATGCATGAAAACAATTTAGTTTTAATCGGGACTATTTTACTACAAAAATAATACGTACTTGGGTCTCCTCAATCGAAACGCATATGTAAACATTTCAAACCGAAGCTCGATAGCAAAAAATTACTAAAAAAAATTAACTCATAGAAATAAAAATTGAAATTATTTAATATAGGTCTATATTTCACACAAAAGGATTTATTATAAACATCGTCATAACTTTTTTGAATAATCACGTGACCTAACAGTTCGCCCTACTTCCTTTGACGTTGACAGAGTCAAATGAGGAACGAGTGTACGTACTCTGGGTAGAGATTATAAGTGTGTTGATTTTGATATTTTAGCTACGATCATGTGACAAATTATCATGTGATCGCAGACGACTTTCTGAGACGTTGACCGTGACACATGGGTCCTGGAAGAGATTGTCGCGTTGCGAGTAAAATGTCAGTAATAAGACGAATGCATTCTACATACAAAATAATTTAAAATACATGCGCGTTTGCGCGTGCGTCCGTGTTAAATATGGTGGATTTTTCATACAGTTTTATAGCATTCGTATTATGAGTTCAACAGCGTTCAAGAGATAGCATTTTAACAATTTCACTTGTATAAATAATCTGAAGATAAACTGATATAGCACATAGCACTAGTAGCACGATGTTATATGATAAACACGTGGAACTCCCCAGTGTTACAAGTACATGTTAGTTGATGCTCCACGCTGATATCAACAATGCTCGCAGCAGTAGATCCGCATGTTATGATGAGCGCCAATACAGTTGTGTCGGCGTTGCAACTTACACAGTTCCGCACACTTTACGATCACACATAGACCACCAAATGCACTGAAAGTCACACCATACAGTGTTCACTTAACGGCTACAAGCTTCAGATTGCATAGACACACACACGCATAAAACCATGCACATGGCCACTCGAGTGTCAACAATAAATAGCTTTTTCGTGGAAAATGAATCAACGATTAGTAAGATTGACGCTCATTGTTTCCTAGCATGTCATCATGCAATTGTCTCTCATACAGTTTGCGGTAATGTCGCCTGCAACATTACTGATTCGACTTTTTAATTAGTAGATTACTATTAACTCACGGTAATGGTTAATTTCCATTAGCAGACGAGGATACTTCATATATATTTTACAAAATAAAAAAGCAGGCTCAGAATATGTCCCGCACAGATGTGTAAGCCCCCAAGATATGCTCATCTCCGAATGAGACGTAAGCAACATGTAACAGTTTAAAGCAATGCACGTGAAACAACATCTTTACATGGCATTTTAAATTAACAACATTCATATCTCATGTAAAATACATAAGTAACAGTGACCTTGACCCCGAGTAATCTTAAAAGCAATATCAAGCTGATGTTTGATCATAGGTTGGCAGGAATTGTACGCGACAATCCGTCTCCATAGGGTAAACCTTTCTGCCCCATTGCAATCCTTAGTTAAGGCCTAGGCACGAGTTTTACCGTTGTCCTTTGTCGCGACCTTGGCATTGACCCTAGGTTGGCGGGAGTAGTACGCGACACGCCGTCTCCCCATGAGCTGAACCTCTTTTGCATGTCCCGGATACAAAAAATTTAAGTGTACACGTACACTGGCATCAGTCTTTGAATTTGACTATAAATAGTAAAATTAGACAAATTAAAAAATAAAATGTGTTTGTTTTATTTCAAGCTCTGTTTTTGTTTTATTTCAAGCTCTATTTTTGTTTTATTTCAAGCTCTGTTTCTCTTCATGGCTGAATTTACATTTTAATGTTCAGATAAGACCATACACGTTATAAGTGGAGATATTTGCCTCTTTCATTGCTAAGGAAATTCTATAATAATAGTTAAAGGTTATAACATTAATGACTAAATGCCAGTCTAGGGACGGACACACATAACGATATCCGCCCACTTCAACTTCGTTGATTGGCATGGAATAACAAAGAACTCACAAAAGATTGCGCCATTATTGAATAATGATCTTTAATTTCTTTCATCTGCCTCGAAACAATTACACGTATTGTGTGTGTTGTTTTAAAGTTGTGCATTATTAACGTAGATGCGTGCCCTGGTATTAATAGAGCCGTGATCTACAAATAACTGTTGTTTGTTTTTTAACATTTTCACACCAAAAATAAATATAACATATGTTGTGTGAGTGACACGATATAACACGATACGGAAACAATACTTTATAAGAAAAGCTCTAACGTAAACATTTGGTTTTGTTTTTTACAATAAAAAAAGAGAAACAAGTATGACAAAGTATATATGAAACTTGTTTAAGTACGCGCATTAACATTATATAAGTATACAGTAGCATAGCTCTTGATTTATGATTGTTAGTAAATAGTTAAACATATTAATAATATGTAAGACAAACACACATACTTGTAATGTAAACAGCATACATCATGACTGGCAATACTTGAAAGCCCATTAGCATCGGCATCAGAAGAGTGGTGTAGATTTCCATCAACATAATTAATCGAACTTATCGAAGTTCGTGCTACCAGCGTTTGCTGGAAAGTTGATAGCAGTTGTGGGGCGTCAATCACGATCCTTGTAAATGATGGTAAACACCATTCCCGTCAAGGTGTGTTTCCATGTGTTTCCTATGTGTTTCCATGTGTTTCCATAATGTTTCTATGTGTTTCCATGTGTTTCCATAATGTTTCTATGTGTTTCCATGTGTTTCCATAATGTGTTTCCATGTGTTTCCATAATGTGTTTCCATATGTTAATGTATTTCTATGTGGTCATGTTTTTCCATAATGTGTTTCTATGTGTTTCCGTATGTTTCATGCTTGTGTTTCCATGTGTTTCCACGTGTTTCCACGTGTTTCCAGAGTATTCCAGAGTATTCCAGAGCTGTCTGAGTAAACACCGATGTATTTAGTTCCTCAGTTTTACTAAAATCTTACATACCGTTACGTAATAGATTATAAGCTGAACGACTGTCAAAAAAAAAAAGGAGCTGTAGTTAACCCAAAACCTTTCCTAACAGTCTTGAGAGCCATTAATTGGTAAAAAAACAACACACATGTGCCATTTTGTAAACGTTTCAGTTGACTGCTGATCGTCATAAACTGAACGCATGCCAGACCACGCGATCTGTAAAATTCCTTTTTTTTATTTTTTTTATTTTTTATAATAATTTAAAAATAACAAATTAAAATATAAATATGTGTATTGCTTTATTTCTTCCATCAAAATCACACACTTGTGAACAAGACAATTGTTCTGAATTACGTCATGTTTATTTAACTTGAATATGTTTCACATGAAGAGTCACATTCAGAATTCATTAGTGTACCGAACCCAGCTAGCGGCCTTGAATTCACTACATGGGCTATGATCACACACATTCCTGGTAACGCCCTTGAAGATGCATAGCTACACCCGTTTTGAAGTGCAAGCCGTTTTTAATATCTAAGTATTAATGGAGGTCGGGTGCGGCATGCCCCACCCCACCTATCCCACCCCATCCCAACCTCCGAAATAAATGAAAATGTAGAAAGTGCATTCGTTACTTCGACATAAAATTCAACGAATTCACAAACTGTTATTTCATTATTATATTTTTAACCATACTTGTGAAAAGTATTTGCAGACCTGGACCTTTTGGTCTAATAGATAGCTACGTTACTGTCACCCTGTGTACATGTCGTCGTTCAACGCGAAGGCAGATATGTCTGTGACTCTTTACTAAAGGGACCGTCGGCAATCTTGATTTGCTTTAAACTCACAATTTTATTTTAATTATACGCAGGCAGGTTTAAATCAATATAATACTGTATTAATAATTCGAGGCGCTAATTTTATTGCTTGATAGAACTTCAAGATTGCCGTGTGTACCTTTAAACTTAAACTACGCATACAGTCGATGTAAGCAGACGGACGCTAATGGGTCTGTACCCCGACTCCAGCCAGCATCTAGATCCTGATCTACACTATTCGATGTTCACTTACAGTAACATGCACCATAATGTATTAACCGTACAGCCACCGTGCTTTACTTTTTACAAAACATACTGTACAGAACTCCAAGAAACGTTTTATATATATTAAGTTTTTGTTTCTTTCATTCTTAGTTTGCATTTGCGCATTTAATGCATACAAACCAGCATATTTTATGAGTGATTAATATATTTTCAGGTGGGTTGAACTATGTAGACGATTCCTTTCTGTGACTGGGTTTAAAGTGACGGATTGAGGACCATCGTAAACGGTGATTAAAGGATCTGTGTCTATATAGGATTTTGCTTTCGGATTAACAAAAAAGATGGTGACCGGAGAAAGATTGAGAATCGACTTGTCAGGAGGCGCTCCCTGGGGCTTTCGTCTCCAGGGTGGGGGGAATTTTCCTCTTGAAGTAGCCAAGGTAAGTGAAAATTATCGCTAACATAAGAACATACATATTTGATACGAATAAATAAAACCTCTGTGGGTTTTACGAGTGAAAATGTTTTAATCCGTGATTTTCTTTAGACAAATGTGACAAATCAGCTCAGTGTCAACTATCGAAGGCATTATCATGACATGAATCTATCTGGCATTTTTTTTTCACGCAATTTGTTTTTTTTTATCAAAATATTTGAAGCGTCAACAGCCTTTCAAGGATGTTGTTACTTATAGTTATATGGTACTCTATACAACATAGGAGTTGTGGTTGGTGGGTGTGTGGGTGGGGTAGGAACGGAGAAAATCGTATTAGCACAATTATAAATACAGTTTTAATGAAATAAAACTCAACATAATAGTCGAACACTTAAATACCTTATCACGGTATTAAGTGCACAGCATGGGTTGTATTTTAGCCGATTACTGACTAATTAACGATGCTACTTGTATTAGTGTAATTGACCGATGTGCACTCACTAATTGGTGCACAAATTAGTGAGATTATGCACCAGGTGGCAGCACTACTGCAGGTATAATTGTTCGAACAACTCGCTTCCTTGTCAATACACATCACCCTGATAATCAGGTAATGATGTCTGCGAACGGGTGTGAACATGCTATCTGTTCCATAAACGTGTCAATCCTTGCCCCATTCTGCTGCTGTTTTTTGCAATTTCAAACATTTTTGAACTTTGATTCGTTGGTGTCTTACGTCATTCGTTATACTTAGGCAAGTATCATTGTTTATTAAACGGTAATCGGCAATAATAGCCCAAGTTAGGCCATATATGATGGTCATGATTATTTTGTGGTAGAGGCAGACCACCCCGTTTTTCCTGGGTAGAACATACCTCCCGCCATTCGTAAGAATCTAATAATACTCAAAATAATTTATCTTATACGAGTACGTATTATAAACATAATTACTAGCAATAACATTTTAATTCTATAACGAATATTAGCTATAACGAGTATTAGCAGAATAACGTGTAGAGTTATACAATGCTTTGATAACAAAAAGTAAAAACAAAACTTTTTTCAGAATATTTCATCTACAAAATTACTAGGCCCCTAAGTATGAATCCATGAAAATAGTTTCGCAAACCCTGCGTTTGTGTAATTAGCATTTAGCTGTTAAAATAACTGACTAGGTTCAATAACCCCTGTTTTGCCACCTTTGAATGCATGTAATTAGCTAAATGAAACGTTTCTTTGGCACGTATATACAGTAAAGAAAACCTAATACATTGAACAGAACACCTTTCACAAACACTGGATCCAGAAAGGATGCTAAATTTGTTCAATACGGCTTTAAACCTTCTTCAAGGTATATAATTATAACGTTTACAATCAACTCATCTAAACAACGATTGGTATGAAGAATAAATGCACTAATGATTTTACAAATAGGATAGCTTATTACTGTAATAAAATGAATAGAACAGAACAGAAAAAATAAATAAAAAGCGGCCATTTAGATTTACAATTAGTCAATAAGAACTTCTTCATATGCATGATCCGTTACGCCGAAAAAGAGAAAAAAAGACAACAACAACATATTCAGACCGTTAATGAACGAATGTTCTGCCAGTTTATTTATATAATGACTAGATGTATTATGCTGTTAATTGTCGTGTGATGCACGCGTTTGTTAGTGTTTGAGTTAATCCAGACATCGCGATAATTGATTGTTCAGTATATTAACATCATCTTTACAGTTTATCTCTGAATTTCTAAGAACCGAAAGGCATAACTAGCTATTGTATAAAACGTATAAAACGTTACTTTAAATCTTAGCAAACGTTTTTTGTTTTGTCTCGTCGAAGCTTGACAAAGTCATAGAACATTGAGGGGAAAATAATCTATTCTTTGGGGCGCTTGTTTCAGCCAAAGGTTTTTCTGCAGTAACTTGATTAATTTAAATAATACGTACATCAGTTATATATCATTAATTTAGAACTGGCGATTTTAGTGGTAAATAAACTACTTTAATTTTGAAAATCGGTTGAGAAATAAATATTTTACAGTCAAAATGATTTTTTGATCTTCCCATGTAAATCCTTGTTGATGGACAGCAGAAAATTCAGAATTTCAAATAACTTCAGTAATCCTTCATATTTTGCTATAAAACTTTCAGGGTATATTAATTTACTAATAACCAACAATTAAAAAAAACATTTTTGGATATAAATTCTAAAAAAGTATGTTTTTCAAATTGTTCATGCAGCAGAATTTTGCATTGAAAAAGACCAATCAAAAACAGCTTTCGCACATGAAATTTTTATTTTTGAACCGATTTTGAAAAGTAAGGTATTTTTATTTACCACTAACAATGTCTGTTTCACGGATATACAACTTGTTTAGGTAGTAGATGAATTTTGTCTGAAAAGTCCAAAAAACCTTTGGCTGAAACAAGCGCCCCAAACAATAGTATTTAAACGCTTTAATTCGCGTATTCGAAGGACTGTATGTTAAATATTTGTGTATGAATCGGAAAACGACAGACAATATATGCGACATCCGTGAGGTGCCAGTAATAATCACGTGATTTCATTTAACCAATGAGAGGTAGCTCAATAGTTGGAATTATTGCGCAATAAACCAGTACTAATTTTCAAGTGTTTTGGTTTAGGACATTTGAGAAAACGTTGATATTGTCACTAATGAAACAAAATTGTCGATGTCATTTCTGAATGGATCGGTTTTAAATTTGCAAATGACGAACTTATTCGGGGTCATTTTTCACATTTTTGTCTATTTAGACTGATACAACGTTTGTAATAATATCTACGATGTTCTAACAGTAAAAGATGGGTCTTTGACCTTCATGTTTACCAAAACTGACCACTCGAGTTAAATATTTCCTTTTTCGCATGGTTGAAAGTGCTGCGTTATTCTTCACATGCTTGATCATGTACGTTCTGCACGAAACACCCATTCACGGTCAAAGACTATGCAATTCATCAGAATTGTCGTCAAACATGTGCTATGATATATTTTTAAAGTAGGTATTAACTAAACAAATAATAGTTATAATGGAAACAATGCAACATTATTATTTCAATCTTTGTAAACTTCACGGGTTATTCCCATCAAAGAGTGGGTTTTTTATTGTTGAATTATATAAGCGAACACATGTTCTTGATCTGAAAACCTATTAAGATACCTTCTACTTGTATGTAATAACGCAGCATCTCCGAGATTCTTCAAGTCAATAAATCTCAGCTTCTAAGTTGTTTGAGCGATGTGTTTTTTCATCTACAAAGAACGTGTTTGTAATAACACACACAATCCATAGTCTGCGATAAAGGACTTAAACGTTGTGTCTAAAGACTGCATGCACATGTACGGTGTACCTTTATTGATGCACATGGACTGTATAGCCTTATTGTAGCACATGTACGGGGTACCTTTATTGATGCACATGGACTGTGTAGCCTTATTGTAGCACATGTACGGTGTACCTTTATTGATGCACATGGACTGTGTAGCCTTATTGTAGCACATGTACGGGGTACCTTTATTGATGCACATGGACTGTGTAGCCTTATTGTAGCATATGTACGGTGTACCTTTACTGATGCACATGGACTGTGTAGCCTTATTGTAGCACATGTACGGTGTACCTTTATTGATGCACATGGACTGTTTAGCCTTACTGTTGTATACTTACGGTGTACCTTTATTGATGCACATGGACTGTGTAGCCTTATTATAGCACATGTACGGTGTACCTTTATTGATGCACATGGACTGTGTAGCCTTATTATAGCACATGTACGGTGTACCTTTATTGATGCACATGGACTGTGTAGCCTTATTGTAGCATATGTACGGTGTACCTTTACTGATGCACATGGACTGTGTAGCCTTATTGTAGCACATGTACGGTGTACCTTTATTGATGCACATGGACTGTTTAGCCTTACTGTTGTATACTTACGGTGTACCTTTATTGATGCACATGGGCTGTGTAGCCTTATTATAGCACATGTACGGTGTACCTTTATTGATGCACATGGACTGTGTAGCCTTATTGTAGCACATGTACGGTGTACCTTTAGTGATGCACATGGACTGTGTAGCCTTATTGTAGCATATGTACGGTGTATCTTTATTGGTGCACATGGACTGTTTAGCCTTATTGTTGTACATGGACAGTGTACACTTATTGTTGTACATGGACAGTTTAGCCTTATTGTTGTACATGGACAGTGTAGCCTTATTGTTGTACATGGACAGTGTAGCCTTATTGTTGTTCACTTATTGTTGTACATGGACATTGTACCTTTAATGTTGTACATGGACAGTGTACCTTTATTGTTGTACATGGACATTGTACCTTTATTGTTGTACATGGACGGTGTAGTCTTACTGTTGTACATGGACAGTGTAGACTTAGTGTTGTACATAGACAGTGTATACTTATTGTTATACATGGACGGGGTAGCCTTATTGTTGTACATGGACAGGGTAGTCATATTGTTGTACACGGTGAGTGTATTGCACATGGACAGTGTAGCCTTATTGTTGTACATCGGCAGTGTAGCCTTATTGTTGTACATGGAGAGTGTAGCCTTATTGTTGTACATGGACATTGTAGCCATATTGTTGCACATGGACACGGACATTGTAGCCTTATTGTTGTACACGGACAGTGCACTGCACATGGACAGTGTAGCCTTATTGTTGTACATGGACAGTGTAGCCTTACTGTTGTGCACGGACAGTGTAGCTTTACTGTTGTACACGGACAGTGTAGCCTTATTGTTGTACATGGCCAGTGTAGCTTTACTGTTGTACATGGACAGTATAGCCTTATTGTTGTACCTGGACACTGTAGCTTTATTGTTGGATAATGACAGTGTAGCCTTATTGTTGGACATGGACAGTGTAGTCTTATTGCTGCGCATGGACAGTGTAGCTTTATTGTTGGACATGGACAGTGTAGCCTTATTGTTGGACATTGACAGTGTATCCTTATTGTTGTAGCCTTATTGTTGGACATGGACAGTGTAGCCTTATTGTTGTACATGGCCAGTGTAGCTTTACTGTTGTACATGGACAGTGTAGCCTTATTGTTGTACATGAGCAGTTGCATATGGACAGTGTAGCCTTAGTGTTGTACATGGACAGTGTAACTTTATTGTTGGATATGTATATAGTAGCCTTATTGTTGGACATAGACAGTGTAGTCTTATTGCTGCACATGGACAGTGTAGCTTTATTGTTGGACATGGACAGTGTAGCCTTATTGTAGGACATGGACAGTGTATCCTTATTGTTGTAGCCTTATTGTTGGACATGGACAGTGTAGCCTTATTGTTGTACATGGCCAGTGTAGCTTTACTGTTGTACATGGACAGAGTAGCCTTATTGGTGCACATGAGCAGTTGCATATGGACAGTGTAGCCTTAGTGTTGTACATGGACAGTGTAGCTTTATTGTTGGATATGGACAGTGTAGCCTTATTGCTGCACATGGACAGTGTAGCATTATTGCTGCACATGGACAGTGTAGCCTTGTTGTTGCACATGTACAGTGTAGCCTTATTGGTGGACATTGACGGTGTAGCCTTATTGTTGTACATGGACGGTGTAACCTTATTGTTGGACATGGACGGTGTAGCCTTATTGTTGTACATGGACGGTGTAGCCTTATTGTTTGACATGGACGGTGAAGCCTTATTGCTGTACTTGGACGGTGTAGCCTTATTGTTGGACATGGACGGTGTAGCCTTGTTGTTGTACATGGACGGTGTAGCCTTGTTGTTGCACATGGACAGTGTAGCCGCCTTATTGCTGTACATGGACAGTGTAGCCATATTGTTGTAATAAACAGTGTAGACAGTGTAGCCTTGTTGTTGTACATGGACAGTGTAGCCTTGTTGTTGCACATGAACATGGACGGTGTAGCCTTATTGTTGTACATGGACGGTGTAACCTTATTGTTGTATATGGAATGGACAGTGTAGCCATATTGTTGCACATGGACAGTGTGGCCTTATTGTTGTACATGGACAGTGTAGTCTTATTGTTGCACATGGACAGTGTAGCTTTACTGTTGCGCATGGACGGTGTAGCTTTATTGTTGTAAATGGACAAGGTAGCCATATTATTGTACATGCGCAGTTGCATATGGATAGTGTAGCCTTAGTTATGTACATGGACAATGTAGCCTTATTGTTGCACATGGACAGTGTAGCCTTATTGTTGCACATGGACATCGTATCCTTATTGCTGCACATGGACAGTGTAGCATTATTTGTGCACATGGACAGTGTAACCTTATTGTTGTACATGGACGGTGTAGCCCTGTTGTTGGACATGGACGGTCTAGCCTTGTTGTTGTACATGGACGGTGCAGCCTTGTTGTTGTACATGGACGGTGTAGCCTTATTGTTGGACATGGACGGTGTATCCTTATTGTTGTGCATGGACAATGTAGCTTAATGTTGTACATGGACAGTGTAGCCTTATTGTTGTACATGGACAGTGTAGCCTTATTTTTGCACATGTACAGTGTAGCCTAACTGTATTGTTTATATGGAGCGTACATGTATGGCGATGCCAATATGGAGCAAGACGATGCGGCTGTCCATCTAGGACAATCGTGACTCACTGACTATGCAGCGATGCATACACAACTCCGTCAAGATGTAACGAAGCAAATGGGACAAATATCTCCATTGTTTGAAGTTCATAATATAAACACACACCCCACCATACACACACACACACACACACACACACCTTTTTGAAACTTGTTACAGTGGACCTTCTGTATATTTTGGTATATAGAGACATGAATACATAGAAGCTTTACAGCTTACCGTGGGTCTTACATCAGGTGGTAACTGCTAACGGCAATCACTGTTTGTATTTATTTAATGTGTATACTTGCAAAACTTTAACACTCACGAGTTATTACTATACTCAATGTATTATCATATAGGCTCCATATCGCAAGAAGCGTTCATAGTATGGATGCTACTTTTGACAACTCGACCATGATGCCAAGTCAGAGGTAGTGTAGGCGTATGGATATAGGCGTATGGATATAGGCGTGTTGTACGGTGTCCTGTTAGGGCCACCTTACCATAGCGAAGGTCGATAGTAAGATGCGACGGTAAGATGCGATGGTCGATGGTAAGATGCGATCATCGCATCTTAATGATCGCATCTTACCATCGACCATCGCATCTTTCCATCGAAAATCGACGGTAAGATGCGATGTTAAGATGGCCCTAACAGGACACCGTAATATATATTAGAATTAAGTGATGGGATAATGATACAGATGGTTCTAATCAAGTCACCGTTACATGAGCGGAATAGGTATTCGATATCCAGAGTGTCGGTGATTTCATAAACACATTTATACTTGTCTGATAATATTGCTACAGAAATCTGTGATCCGTTCTTTTATAAGAATTTTAATAATACAAACAATGACACTTCAGTTAATAAAACGCTCACAAAACAACAGTGGTAAGCAATACCTACAAATCACAACTTAAAGCACGTACTATGCAATAAGATATGTATCGAGCAGACGACACTGAGAGACAAACGATGCACTAACCCTGCAATAGTGTATTTTCTGGTACCAGTAGATTAATACTCCGTACCGAGTACATACCAGTCTACCAACATAATTAGGAAATCGACAGTTACTAAACTTACAAGACACAAGCACAACAGTTAAACAACTAACATGTCAACAACAACAACAAAACTTGCAGATGATGCATTTGCTAGATATTCTGATGATTTAAATGATCCGTTTTCAAACTGACGTTAACTTAAATGTAAAGCTATAAACATGGCACAACAAGTATTCTTATTCCAAAAGATTTCCGCTCAAAAACTTTGGTATAGTCTTGATCAACTTCGACGCTTGATTTTTGTACAAACGTCAAACATCTTTTTAGAACAGTTCTATACGTTTGTCTTGAAATCAAGCAAGCGTCGCAGATGATCAAGACTATAACTTTGGTTTCCCTTGAGAAATTGTACGACTGATCATAGGTCAATGTCACTTTATTGTAAATAGAAACATTGTTTCTGCTCAATAACTAAATACTTTCCTTTAAGAGATTTTAACGAAACTTCACCATGGAAAGGAAGTCGAGATTGTTATTCGGGTCATTTGGTCAAAGGTCAAGGTCACTGATACTTTAGATATCAAATTGTTAACTGATACTTTAAATAGAAAAGTTTTATTCGATTTATTTGGTCACTGTGACTATAAATAGAAAAATGATTTCCGCTCAATAACTTTACTTTCACTTGCGGGGTTTTAACGATAACTTCACAATACTCATAGAAAGGAAGCTCGAGATTGTTATTCGGGTTATTTTTATCTAAGGTCAAGGTCACTTTGACTATAATTAGAAATATGATATCCGTTCAATAACTTGATAGAATTTGCCAGATAAAACAATAAAAGATATATCGTTTTTTTTATTCAGTGAATGAGAATCAGAATAAATAAACTTTATATAAATCCTAAATAAATACTAATAATTACTATAAACGTTCATATAATACTGTTTAAGAAGTAAAACAGGATAAATGGTTGATATAAGTTGTATGGCCTTTTTTTCTCGCCATGCCACGAAAGTGAACGGGAATATAATGTTCCCTTGTCCGTCCGTCCGTCCGTCCGTACGTGTTTCTTTCTCAGACACCAGAAGCTGTAGAGCTTTTCGAATTTCACACATGTTTAAATATATATGACGGCGGTATGTTCCAATGAATATTAGGTCAATATTAATTACTTTGATCTACTTCTTGCTAATTAACAATAAAGTTTTACTTTTAAGTTTTTTATTAAGTCCATTACTTATTGCATTTATAGATAACCTCCGTGGTCTGGATAGTAAAGACGCTGCGTCTAAAACTTTCTCTCTTCTCACCGCTGCGGGTTCGAATCCCATTGAGAGCTCGACTTGTCAAGTAAGAAAGTGTCGATTCTTACGGACGGCGGGAGGTATACAATACTGGTTCTACCCAGGAAAAATGGGGTGGTCTGCCTCTACCATAAAAAAAATTCGACCGTTAATAATCTCTATATAACCAATAACCACTTTCAGTATGTAAACAAGAAAAAGTCCCTATCCCGCCATCAAAAGGCTAATTTTAAAACAGAAGTACACCGTTTCTAAATCGTTTCTAAACCTAATGACGACGAGGTATATATATATATAATATATGTGTATATATATACAACTTCCATATTATGAGAATCATCTAAACTCTATAGGCACAATATACACGGTTTTAAACAGCCAAGCCAAACCCCAAAACTGGAGCGTCGAATTAAGAGTTACCAACTCCTAATTCATTTGAAGCATATTCATTCAAGGATATTTTAAAAATCCTCTAATAAACATAAACTTTTAATCGGCACATATATAGAGGATGTTTGTTGTTTTAGAGTGAATAACAGATTTTATTACATTTCTATGCGTGAAAGATCGGGATTTCTCAGTGAAAGAATATTCATAATCGCTAAATATTAATAACTAACTCAGAACACAATAATAACTAACGTTGCTAACTTAGAACACAATAATAACTATCGTTGCGACGTTGAGTCGTGACGTCCACAAAGTGTTGCTGACGTCGACTTCATCCGCCGATAACGTTCAATAAAGCGAATATTTGTTTGCAAAACGTTATTTAAAATGTAATAAATAGATTATTTAACTGCTGGGATCGATTATTGGGTAATCCTTCACTTGATGGTAGACGTGCTTTGTTTTTTCACTCACTCGCGTGCGCTCGTTCGTGAAAAGAACCACACGTCTACCACTCGTGAAGGATTTCCCTATAATCGATCCCAGCAGTTAAATAATCTCTATGTTCTGAGTTAGTTATGAATAATCTTGCACTGAGAAATCCCGATCTTTCACGCATAGAAATGTAATAAAATCTGTTATTCACGACAAAACAATAACTTTTCTTTCTATGTTATGCTATACAATCAAAGTGTACTGCAGTATGCAGAAAAAATAAATAAAAAGTTGACGACGTCATTGGCTTAGTGTGATGAAATTGCTGTTTTTAATTCCAAGTAACTTCTAAACTACTTAACCGATTTCAATAATCTATCCAATACTGGTTCTATCCAGGAAAAATGGGGTGGTCTGCCTCTACCACAAAAAAATAATTCGACCGTCATGTAGGGCCTAACATGTGCTAAAATAACGTAAAACACCTTCAAACAAATACTCATAGCAAAACCCATGCAACATTTAAAACGTCATACATAATGTCATGTATATGACATCAGTATGTCTCTACCAAACGTTCGTAAATATGAATGACAGTGACCTGCTTTTTGCATTTGGTTAATTTACATTAAACTTTACATTTAAGTTGTTTATTCAAGTTGTTTACCATTACTCAGATACCAAAATCATACATCTTTTAAACTGCATAGAACTTACATCTACATGCCAGCAAAAAAACAAAGAAGGTCAGTCAGAATGACCTTGACCTACTTTTCATACTCTGTTAATTTAGTTGACTTGTCACACATTAACAGCCATACAGCTTATAAACTTCATACACACTAACATCTACACGACAGTACATGTACATGTTCGTACTAAACGTGAGAAAGACTTTGACCTACTTACGAGCTTTGTTGCTAAAGCGGGGTATTCGTTCCCCATCGACACATGTTCTATGTTTGTTTGTATGTTGTTGCTTTTTGCAGAACATTTGTAATGAAATAACATAGCAGTATGTCATAAATGTCTCTGGAGCATATATCATCTTTTAAACATGCTTTGGTAGCAAATCGGCTCCCAGTCGTAAATTGGACCATGTTCAAATAACAAACGATATTAATACCGTTGCCATGGCAACACAATAGCGTTTATTCTCATGCAATATGTTGATTCCTTGATATACCTGCGAGTACTTGATTATAACATTCTTAAACTGATATCTGGAATTTTGTAAATTAATAATGCAATCCGTCTGTTTTATTTCTGCAGGAACAAACCTTTTATTAAATAATCTTGTCGTCATCTCTGAGATATTTGGTTTCAGATCATGCTATATAACTTTTGCGTTTTCTTATTAAATAACTCGTCTCAGTGTGGGCTCGAACCAGAGTTGCGGAGAATCTTTGCATTAATTACATCCCTTGAATTGAATAAAAAGGGTCTGTGTATATTGCTAATCCCACCACCCAAGCTAAAAGTTCCGAGACGGCTTATTTTAAAGGGACACATGGCAATCTTGATTTGTTTAAAACTAGCGGTGTTCTGTGAGCTTTTCTCATAATTTGCATATTTGAAGTCATTAATGATAATTATTACAATAGTACAGAGCAAATTGTATTTACATATTACTAAAGACTGATTGCACGAATAATATATTTTAAAAAATGGTTAAATAACGAAGCATTTTGAAATCTCAAAATTTTATTTAATTATATGCAAACAGTTTTTAAGTCAGATTGATACAGGATAATAAAACTCAAGATTGCCGTGTGTCCCTTTAAGGGTTAAGCATATACAAGTCTTAAAGGGACAAACGGAAATCTTGAAGTATTTTACAAAAAATAAAATTGGCTCCTCAATGAAGTAAATCCAGCATTCCTTTTACTTTAAATTTGCTTGCATATATTTAAATAAACGGTAATGGAATTTGGAGGTCACATTGTAATTTTCTTCGTATTTCTATCATATAATTATGCTTAAAAGTTTTGTTGGTGAAATGTTATCAACTATTAGAAATATGAAAAAAAAAAAAACAAGTTGATAGAAATAATTATTAATAAAGATTTATGAATATGCAAGTTATGCAGAAAAAGTAAGGGATGACGCGGGTTTTAAGAACATCACGATTGCCGTGTGCCCCATTAAATTATAAGAGCTTATGGTGACCAAAATGCATCAACGTCTGCCTCTATGCGGGTTAAACCACTGGTTGAACGTACTAAATTATTAACACTCAATGTAACCAAACAATTAATTACTTCTCCTCCCAGTGGAACTTATCAAACATACGCAAATATATTCGCCGGTTTTAACAGCCGCAGCATTAATAGGTCGCTATATATATACTGAAAGGAAAAAGAAACGCATAATAAAAAAGTGCCTATATTACACAAAGTATGCTCTGTGACATGAACTTCATAAATGTTGAAGTTTCGCTTGAAAAAGTCAAGCCATTTCAGTATTGTGTTTAATGTTAAGAGATTTCAACGTTTAAAGCCTAAGTTTGCTCACCTGCTTGAGCCAAATGCGCATTCTGTCGATAATGAAACTTTAACGGGGTAACCAATGGTGCATTCGGTGTTGTTTAAACCTTTTTCCGAAAGGACAGGCCTAATGTCGCTCTGTACCATTCGATTAGCAGTGGCATATTAAACATACACTATATAGCGGAAATACACAGTATGCGTTTCTTTTTCCTTTCAGTATACTAATGTTTAGCTCAACAAACACAATCATGGGCTCTGTTTAGCTCGACTAACCAGGAATTCGAAGTTGTGCGTCGAGGTCAAGTTGCCATGCAGTTCAACTTCGACATTATGTAATATTAGGGCCAATATCTCTCAAGCAGTTCATGACCTATATTCGGTGTGTGTCTGGGTAACTTATCAGATATACAACGAGTTTTAGGTCATCATTAGTTCAAAGGTCTTGGAAAAAGTAAAATTTAACATTGAACAAATGGGTTCGGCGCGGTATGTAATGTCTTTTCTTAACTGCCATTGGCCGTCGGGGTTTGGCTTTGTTGTGTTCTCTAAATTAAGATTATTTTAATAGAAAACAGGTCATCCAATTGTATCATTATGCTTGATGTTTATTAACTATAAAATATCATCAAAAATAGAGGGCTGGCGTGGCGCAGTCGGAAGCGCGGCAGATTTGTAACCGGAGGCCTCGGGTTCAATCCTCCGTCGGCAAGACACTTGGACAGCCTCGTCCGTCGGATGTGGACGTTAACCGGGCGGTCCCGTGTATCGGTCATTACTCCGAGCACGTTAAAGAACCATAGGAATCTATTCGATAATAAGAGTAAGGCACGGTTCCCGGATTCCTATGTATCATTCCCCTCTCTCTGGGGCGTCTCTAAATAACCCATACTGTGTTGATGAGCCATTAAACAACATTCAATTCAATTCAAAAATAGACCGAGGAGCTTAGATGAGCTGCGCTGTTCTCTGACAGCTCTTGCTATACGTGCACAGGCTACAGGCGTATAGTGTTATGATAAACGATAATGATTCCAGCATCCAGTTGTCATAATTTCCAAAACAAACACCCCATGCTAAGAAACAGCACAGAGATGCCAAAATATGTGACTTTCTCTGTGTTTTAGGAGTGATTTATGGTCCGATGAGTGTTAGATACTTGCTTTGACGAATGGGTGTTCCATTAATATGAAACATAATATAAAACCACGCAGATAGAAAGGACTGCTTGAAACAGATACAACTGGAACTATCACTGAAATACTCATGCTATTTTATATAAATTCTAAGTAAAACAAAGGTCCATAGTTCTATAAAGAATTGCAGAATCGAAAACATTTGATGCAGAGACAGATCGTAATATCCCGTGTAAATTGTATGACAAGTGTAATAATCAATGAACACAGGTTCATGATACAATATTAGTATTTAGTAGCGGACAATTCTAAGGAAACAAAGGGAAATAAAGTAGGCAATAAAAAAAATGTGTGATGTAGATGGACATAGCGATTGTCAGTTGTTATGTGTATATGAAGTTTATTAATAATCCATTTGAAACTGTTTTAGAAAATGTGTTAAGGGACATTGTACAATATTAGGGTAGACTATTCTACGTCAAACAAAGGACCATAATTCTGACGGAATAGGACGCGACGAATAAAAACGTGATGCGATACGGCGTGACGTTACGGACAACGTGATTCCTGTATAGACCTCACATCAACTTCGTGAGGCGGGGGTATAATAACAATACGGCATACACTAGAAGTAATAAGAAAGACGGAGTAGTGCGGGGGACAAAGAACATATTTGTTTAAAGTTTGATTGGTGTATTTTCAGATACGGAAAAAGAGCAACGCCCACCAGTCCGACCTGAGGGAGGGTGACGTGGTTGTCAGTATCAATGGACACCAGATGTCCGGCAAGTCCCACCAGTCTGCCATGGACATAGTGGAGATGGCCAGTGACCAGCTTGTCTTTGAAGTACTTAGGTATGGACGATTATCATACGCATTATAAAAATATATTCTGAAAAATGACCTATTAAGTTATTTTCATTATAGATGTGGTCTTCTTCTAAATAGTGTAGGTCATCTCTGGCATTATAAGCCTGTTACGAGAGAGAGAGATGTGTGATTGCTACACTTGTCAAGATTCCAATTGCCGTGCACAAAGTGAATGATTTGACTTTTGGAGAAAAACTAAACAAGAACCCACTTAAAGCCATACATACACTTTAACTAAATGTAATAGAAATGAGCAATGTTTTCCTAATAAAACGCATTTTTTCGTGCTTTTTTTCTCAGTAAAAAAGGAGTGAAGGAGTTGAGCCAAGCATTTAATAATCTCTATATAACCAATAACCATTTCAGTATGTAAAGAAGATTTAAAGTCCCTATCCCGCCATCAACAGGCAAATTTTAAAACAGAAGTACACCGTTTCTAAATCGTTTCTAAACCTACTGACGACAAGGTATATATATGTATATATAATATATAGCTGTGTGTGGTTGAATGCTTAAATGTGGCCCACTCATATGAGCTATAATTGTATGTATGTATGCGTCTATATGTTAATTGTTCCTCCAGACGAGTGTGTTATGATGTAGAGATACAGTTCATCAACGTGTGTTGCAACTATCCTTTTTAGGGAGTGAATGCATACGCTTGATTTCTGTGTATCTCGTCATAGCTAGGCGCCCTGCCGTAGTTCGTCCGAAGGTTGTCTGTCCTTGGTAGTTCACAAATATTTCTCCCTATATATAATTCTGCTTTGTGAACGTGAATCTCCTACGAGATCCCAATTTCGAAAGTTGCTGTAGTAGGTTCAAATTATCTCCCTTTATGTATATATAATATATATATATATATAATATATATATACAACTTCCATATTTTGAAAATCTAAACTCTATAGACACAATATAAACGGTTTTAAACAGCCATGCCAAACCCCAAAACTGGAGCGTCGAATAAAGAGTTACCAACTCATAATTCATTTGAAGCATATTCAATCAAGGATATTTTAAAAAATCCTCTAATAAACATAAACGTTTAATCGGCACATATATAGAGGATATTTGTTGTTTTAGAGTGAATAACAGATATTATTTTATCGAGAAGTGTAAAAACTTTATATTTTCACGAATGCGAATATTGAAGTTTGATCACTTCGAGATGAAATAAAATCTTTTATTCACGACAAAACAATAACTTTTCTTTCTATTTTATACTTTACAATCAAAGTGTACTGCAGTATGCAGAAACAATAAATAAAAACTTAACCGATTTCAATAATCTATGACACATTTTCTTAGTTATGTTATTCCAATCCAATGATATAACTTGTATAGCAACTTCCGGAAAAAAAAATAGTTTTTGAAAAAAAAGTAGTTCCGGCAGTGAAAAAATAAAACTCTGTATTTCACACGTATGAAATACCACTTATATTTCATTGCTAAAATCCACTATTTCACTGCTAAGCATAAAATAGACATTATTATTATATGACATATACACCTGGATAGAGTAAGCAACATTTATACACAGGTTAGACATAGGTTTGGCCCTTCTTTTTTTTTTGGAAGTATTAATCGGGATTACGATGTTATTTTCAGACCAGCTTCCGGCCATGGCGCATCGCGTCCTCTGGATCCACAAAGGCAGCCCCGAATCATTCCCATGGTTTCCGGTTACGAAAACGCCGGTCCCGGCCTTGTGTCGTCCGCTAACGCTAGCTTCAGTTCGGTGGAGGGAAACACGAGGACGGACGTTCATACGAAGGAATATGTGATGAAATCTCCTATTGGGAAAAAGATTACAAAAACTGTTACAGAACAACGAATAACGCGCTATCCCGGTGGAATTTCCCCAGCCCATAGTCAGGAAAACATTTCTCCTGGTGGCCATATTAGTCGTTCGCCAAAGCGATCACCAGTCATGTGGCAACCAAAGTCACTGTCGCCTTCTCAGAGCCAGTTAAATGTGCAATCAAGCGTTTCACAGAGTCACTCATTGTCTCCTAATAGGGCACCTCCCATGTGGCAACCGCAGGCACAATCGTCTGCTCAAACGGAATCAAACGTGCAATCCAGAGTTTCACAAAGTCAGTCGCTGTCACCTAATAGGTCACCACTTATGTGGCATCCACAGTCATTATCCTCTACTCAAGGTCAGTCAAATGTTCAAACTAGCGTTGTGCAGAGTCAGAGTAAAAAAAAGTCGCCTCTGATGTGGCAGCCAAAAAGCATCGCTCCGTCTCCTGTCGCTCAGACATCTCGTGTCGCTCAGACAGGATCGCATAGTCAGTCCGAGCCAAGAAAGGCGATAGAAGGTAAAGAAAACGTAGATCCCATTTGCTTAAGCGAGCAAGCAAAATGGGAGGCCAGACATGGTCAAGCAACTGTGCCTACGTTTAAACTGGACAATTTTGGTAGTAATACGTTTCCCAGGAGAAAAGAGTACGTCCCACAAAAAGTGAATGATCCGAATTACCCGATGTTCGACGTTCCCAAAACCACCTGGATAGCACCAAAACCATCGTCATCGTCGCAAAAGGGTCCTCCTCCACCAGTCCCACCTAAACCCTTAACACCATCACCATCACCGATACCATTCGACCCCTACGAACAGCCTGTGGCGGGTACGGAATGGCACCATCCAGGAATGATCCGACCTCCGCAACAACCCAACGTAAGGCCGGCGCCACCACCACCGCCAATGCCGTCGACACCAATACATCCAGAAAACCAACATGAAATACACATCCGTTCTCCCAAGAAATTCCGTCCGGGACATTCCTCCACGCCCATGGATGAGACCGACAGTGCAGATCGTCATCGCCATCGTCCAGACCACTTGCCCGTGTTTGCCCCTAAGGTTATGTTCACGCCCGACGAGGACAGTGGTCTGCCCGGGTCACCGGATAGGTCCGAGGTATACAGTGATATCTCCTCTCACGGAATAACGAAAAGTAAGTATTGTTGTTGATGTAGAATTGTATCATTTACATGTTCATGCATGCTCGTAGACATTAAAATTTAATTGCATGCATATACATTGTGATCTATGCTAACGTTGTCATTTTAAATTAAATTAAACAGTTAACGATAAGAAGTTGAAGAAAATGTATCCTTGCATGTGGTTAGAACAATCAGTGAATGGACCCCAACCAAACAGAAGGTAAACCGTGACGTATTCATGCCAGTATAGGATTGACTCCACCACTATTGTTTCCATTGCAATTGTTGGCTGCGGATATGCCTAAATGTGTGATTATACCCACGTTTTTTTAAATAAAAAAACAGGGTATATTAAAACCGTCTCCGTTTGTCCGTCTGTCCGTCAGTCCATCGCATCTCCTCCTAAACCGCTGCACGAAATTCAATTTTGGGTAATTTTTCATTTTTAGCCGGGTTTTTTGTGAAGAAAACATCGGCTTATAGAGTGGCATAAACCGGGCGGGCGGCGGGCTTCCACATTTAGTTTTTTTCTATATTTCTCCGCATTACCATGTCCGATCTTTATCAAACTTTAACAGCACCTTGCTCCCATTACCCCTGACCATACCTGAAAACTAGGTCACTGTGACCTACTTTCATCAAAATATACCTTTTTGTTTAAGTTTCGGAGGGTGGGGAAATAAAGTTTTTGTTATATCTCCGCATTACTATGTCCGATCTTTATCAAACTTTAACAGCATCTTTCTCCCATTAAAAACTGACCATACCCTGAAAACTAGGTCACTGCGACCTACTGTTTTCAAAATATACCTTTTTGTTTGTTTCGGAGGGGGGGGGGGGGGGGGAGGGGGGGGGGGGGCGGATACAGTTTTTGTTATATCTCCACATTACCATGTCCGATCTTCATAAAACTTTAACAGCACCTTACTCCCATTAACCACTGACCATACCCTGAAAACTAGGTCACTGTCACCTACTTCCTCCAAAATATGCATTACGTTAAACTTTTTGTTTAAGTTTGGGCCTCGAGAATTAAGTTTTTGTTATATCTCAGAATTACCACGTACAATCTTCATCAAACTGTAACAGCACCTTCCTCTCATCAGGCATTGACTATTTCCTGAAAACTGCGTCACTATGACCTACTTTCTCCAAAATATATCTTATATTAGCCTTTTTGACTTTGTTATACGGGCATCAACATTATATTTTTATATCTCAGCATTGCCATTTGCAATTATTATAAAACTTGGACAGTAATATGATGACGGCGTGCATTATTTTTGGCTCCGAGCCAAAAGGTCAAAAACTCAAAATCAATTACACTGTCATTTTTCCATATTCTTGCTCATTACTTTGTGTATGTAAACGTCTATAAAAGATAAGAAACATATTAAATGATTTTATTATTTTTATTATATCGAACTCGGACCGTCTGCCCGGGGGTCCCAGGGGTGTGGGGAGGGAGTGGGGAGGTGGGGGATTTGGATTTTTTATTGTTTTATATAAGTGACCTGTGTGAATAAAACGTGGGTATTTTACGACAGCCGCGCCGTCGAATTCGTTCTAGTTTAATTTTAATCACGTGCGTGATTTAATTTTAATCACTTTCTGAGTGGTACCGTGCATTGGGGGTATAGAACCATGGGTAGTAAGAATCATTTTCTGTTTAAAGTTAGTTTTCTCAGCTCATGTGTTTTAGATTCTTTTAGAATTATTTTAGGCTTGACGATACATCATAATTATAAGCATACAATTGCATCGAAAAACTCACTTATGTACTCTATGTGTTTCCATGTCATTTTGAGATAAATGTCCATTCTATACATAGTATTATATAGTATTGTAATTGTGTACAGGTACCAGTATGTTACTGAGGACACTATGTCTGTCTTCTGTTAGTACCATCATCTAGATGTGTATCTCTCTACTGGGCTATGAACCAGGCTAACGCATGCCAGTATTTACGATCATTCTAACCCCTTATTTGGAAGGGACCTTATAACAAGTGAGGGTTTTCTTTGTTCGGGGCTTTATCCTAGATACAAGAGATCAGTAATCATGTGAGAGAGACAATATCATTATTATTAAGATGTAAATATTAATTCGTCATAATAGTTTCGTGGCAATTAGAGATTAAGTAGAAATAAAGTTATAGAAAGTAGGACTGGACTCTATATCGTTATACGTTATTTATCTGCAGTGAAATGATTTGGTGCATTTGTTTGCATTGCAGAATGTCTCACTGAATGCAACACCTCTCAGCAAAAAAAATAATGTTTACTACCCTAATGAAGCGTGTTTTTGAAGCGATAAAAGTCATGTCACAATAAACTGAGTTACAAATATTTGCTGTAATAACAATGTAACAGTCAAAATGTGACCATCAAATAAGTTAACTTGTTAAAAAGTTTGTCACTTCTAGTGATACTATGAAATTGTGTAAATATTGGTGCAAAACATCCTATTAAAAAGTTCACAGTTATAGGATAATAATTTCAGAAATGTTGCTATGGTACAACTAAACGGGTAAATCTAAATCAGAAACTAAAATACATTTTCCTTTCATTTAAATTTCGACGTTTAACCCTATAAGAATCTTTCATGGGTATCCGCTGAAGATAGGGAATTCCAATCCGAGGTATACGTGTTTTTATCGGAACCGAGGCTCTGCCGAGGTTCCGATTAAAACACTTATACCGAGGGTTGGAATTCCCTATCTGAACCGAATACCCATGATAGATTCTTTGTCTTGCATATCAGAGACATGTTGTGCGTTAACGCCGCCAGATACTAACGTTTTGCATGTTTTCCGGCACACCGGATGTTGGCGCGCGTGAATTTTATCTCGACCCTAGGGTGAGATGGAAATATCTAGCCCCGGTAAAATGACTGATATGCTTGTCCGGTATGTAAGAAAAGTGATTCTATACCCACTACCCCATTGTATCTGATTAATATGTGATGTCGAAGTTAATTTGTAATGTTTTATTTGTTATTTATCCATTGGAAATCAATTCTACATTTTAGCTTTCATATACTGAACCAGATACAATTATTAAGCATATTAAAATGAGACTGATGGCTAAAATAAATGATTTTTTCTGGTTATACCATATTTTCTGAAAGTTATTTTTCATTCCAAACCTTCAAGAAAAACATTTTAAACAATGAACATTCGATAAAATACAAAATTGAAAAATACATGCTGTGTTATAAGTTTGGTTCAGTATTCGAAGACAGCGACGTCGAAAGAGATGTAAAAATCAAACAAACAAAAACAGAGTGTAAACGCGCTCCACCCCCACCACACCCCTACCCACACCACCCCACCTCTAACACACATTCCACACCCCAACCCCGCCCGGGCCAAACAAACTATCTCGATACACACGTTTGGTAAGCATCTCCAAAATATTGCATGCGCTTTTAACTGTCTTAAACTCGAGTTTTCTTCTCACATCCCTGAACGCATCTGTTATTAGTTATGTTTACTTTGCAACATCAAAAAGAGAAGAAAAAGTGCAGTCCTGTGGAAATTAACTGCACTCATCCGGGCGGTGCACCAATAAATCAGAGTGCTGTACGTGTTTTGTAATCTTAGCATTTTGTTTTTCTCATCATTTCATGAAGCGTGAGTTGGTGTCAAATCAGTTCATGCGATGTAGATATATCAGCTGCACTGGTCTGTGTACTACATAACGGAGATACGTATCATGTAGTGTTGAAAAGAATGTTTACATTGCAATGTATGTCTTCATTTAGTCTGATTAGTAAAATATTGGTTTTTCTTTTTCGTATTACCTGGCAGCCATTTTGCCTTGTAATCACGTGATAAAGTTTGTTTGGTGTTTAGCGTAATTTTTGAGCACATTTTAGGCACAATCGTGATTGCTCGGCCAATCCCGTCATTCTTCGGGATCCCGCCTCGTGTGTATCGCGGCGCTTCGGTATGTTCAAAATATTGACATTCTGTTAGCCGGAAGGCAACGGCATAGAAAATAGTGCACTGTTGCTATGTAAACAATGGCCGGTGGCCACACGTGTTGATGTATAATTTACGTTGAGTGTTTGTTTTTTTACAATGCAGATGAAGGTTTTATCACTGCTTTCATGTAAATAAACTATTGATGGAGCAATCGGCTGAATAACATTGCAACATTTGAATGATAACTTTGATTTGGAATACAAATTTGTTTTGGCGGTTTTGGCGGGAACTAAGACGCGATGACGTAACCAATATGGAAACCTGCGTATTACATTTGAGTAATGCTGCGAAGCAGTGTACGAGATGTTGCGAATGATTTTAGGCTATGTATGGAATCGATTTGTGATGGAGGCAGACCACTCACTTATTTCTGGGTAAACTCAGCACTGTATACTTCCCGCCATCCGTAAGAATCGACACTTTCTCACTTACAAGATGAGATCCCAGTGGGACTCGAACCCGCAGTGGTGAGGGGCGAGAAGGGATCAGAAGATTTACAACAAAACGTCGTTAACCCCTCGACCTCGGATCCGATGTACCTTACAGGTGTTCGCCAGTTTTCAGAAGTGTTGTACACCAATGTCCCTTCATGATATACAAAACCTACTGACATATCCTTTAAGCGACCATCTGCGTTAAGAGACCATCATTGTAATTCCCATTAAAACGTATCTATATTAAGAGACCACCTGTGTTGTGAGACCAGTAGTGCTCTTGCTTTTAGTGGTGGTTTAATACAGGATTGACTTATCTTGTGTTTAGTTAACTTCAGTATTTAATAGTTCAGTCAAATCATATCTCGGCAAGTGTAGCCTAGCGCCGTATGTTGTTGCTGTGTTTGATGTTGATTTTGTTGTATTAGCTATTTTCTCCAATTTAATCAAACTGACTCTGTTGGAAAACACTTGGTAGGCGATTCCGAACGTTTATGGAATACTGATTGATTATGCAGTGATGTTTTTCCTCAATTTATTATGTACATACTGTAACCAACGTTACATTGGTAACCAGCTGATATAACAAAATATTAACAACGATAAATCAGGTATCTGTGATATTTGATAAAAACGCGATATCGAGGAATTAACTCCCTTTTCAGTTGAGAACCTTACGTTCTATTGTTCCAAACTAAAACAGGGTAAGCATAAATAAGCGTTCCGCATTAAAATGAAAATTAACCAAAAAAATAAACTTTAAAATGATTAGAAATGAATTCTAGGAGAACTATACAGCAAATAGTTATTGTTCTTCAAAATACACCACAAAAATATACAAAATTCGATGTTTTTTAATTCAGTTAAATTAAATTGTTGACATGATAGACTTATTCAGTTGAAAGTAAAGCATAAACAAAAAAAAGTGTGTTTCCTGTAACTCATTTGACCTCGACCTTCACGTGTGACTTTGACCTTTGAGGTACGGACACGAGTTGTGTGTGCGATACAACTGCTAAGTCTGATTAACATGTGTGTGAAGTTTTATGAAAGTACTTAGAAGAATTTCATAAAACTGTACACAGCAAATATACATGTACGTTGTTGTTGTATTGTTGTTGTTGTTTGTTGTTATTGTTTTGTTGTTGACTCTTAGTAGGGGAGTGTAAGACGTTACGTTGTCAGGTCGGGGTTTAAAACAGCGGGTCGGTCAGGCTTAAAGATACACGCTATATATGATCCGACGTGAAGAAACCAGTGAATTGTAATTCGATAGTATATCGGCTTAATGTTTTAGTTTCAGTCGAAGACAACGAAATGGAAAGCATTGAGGAAATGATCAACGAATATGGTAAAATGGTGGTGGGTTGGACGTAGATTAGACAGTCGGTAGTAAACTGAGTTGAGATTGTCAATATGCTTGCTAATACTTGGAAAAGGCTGTATACTGTATAAGACATTATATTTGCATACCAAAATAATGGATTGAGGGTCTTATCATGAACGGCTTTGCCACGGTGATTGGTTACTCTTCTGAATGTTTCGCACTGGGTTCCATTAATTGATTTTGATTGAAAGATCACAATCACCAAACGGCTGACAATAGAGATACCGTCTTGAGACGGCGCACACTGGTAAACAGGGCTATATACTGGTTTAAATAAACATGATCATTTGTCCTCTGTCTAACGTATTTCCAATAAAACGTTACAGTTTATTAAATGAAGAAGTGCCCGTCAGGCTATACCATCTAACGAACTAGGCAGCACTACTTAATAGGTGATACAAGTAAACCACAGAGATGATCATGTATTTATGAATATGAAAACATTGAACACTACCATGGATTTATCCGAGGAACCATAGCAGCAATACAATGAAGTGTTAAATGTGTATGGGGTCAAGAAACCATCCCCGTATTACACATTACTACACCATTATACTAATTTATATCAAATAAAGTCCAGACTCTATTGTGCCCATCGCATCAGGTATACCTTGACGTGTTCGTTGGCGGACGGACTATAAACCTTAGAATTACACACACACACACAATTTATATCAAACCAATTCAATTTTATCATTTTGCAGAAATATAAACAAGAAGATAAAGATGATACACCGTCCTTAAAACCATCTCAACAGATTCCCCCACTAGGTCGACGATCTTGTTTTAAGATGAAGCAAACAATGCGACATATCTAAAACATCACGTTTAGCACGGTGACACGGGCATCGATCGGCCAATACAATTCAGTTAGTGGCATATTTTCGTCGCCCACTTGGAGTTGTTTGTTAATGAGCTTGTTGACACCACGTTGCATTTTAGAATTCTTAAAATTGTATGCACATCCACTGCCATATCGACAGAGTAATCTTTGAGCGCAGACGCCTCCCGCTATGCTAGGTTTATACTTAATACTTATTTTGGTCAAAGGGTCACATATGGAAGGGTCTCGCTGTGTTTTGAAGTCGAGAACATTGTTTTACAAATATTCGAATAGTGAAGTTCTGCTGGGATAAATAAGTATAACTTTTGCAAAAAGGTAACAAAAAGCATATTAATATGGTAAATATATACCTTTGCTATATATGAAATAATACATTCGCATTTGTGATAATAAATGCTAAACTTTTAATTCAGTACTTTATGTTTTAATTATTTTATTTAGCAGTTGGGTTTTATACTTGGTCATATTTTCAATTGTCTTAAAACATACTCAGCTTATCAAAATGAATCGTAATAATTTAAGTTTTAAATGTTCGATTCCTAATATTTTGGGTGTTCGTTTACCTTGCTAAAGTACTTAGGTACCGTCCTTATGTTGGTGACTTTTGTATCTGATTTGTCAGCTTTCATGATGTTTACATTAATAATACATTTATATGCTGGTTTTTTTGGCAACAAAAAAGCACAGCTTCTCTTAATTATAGCCACAATACTTACCATAAGCCAATTAATTCCGCTGTTATGATTAGTTCGAATTATTATCATATTATGCATCTGTATATTGCACGTTCAGACAGAATATCCAGGTGATTACGTAGTTGCATTTTGTTCCATTTACTTAATTAACTATCATCGTTATCTGTGTAACTAATTTGGTTCGCTACTCGCATCATCATGACGTCTTCTATGGCTTCTGTGGCTAGATAAGACATAGTTTAAACATACGTTACTTTTAAAACAACAATTACTTTAAAACATATCATACCAGATCCTGGTTATAAAAACAGGCACGTAGGGCGTTTCGTAGCAGTTTGTTGTTCTGAAAGTTCTCCTGCCATGTTTTGTTTTATAAAGATGTTTATGTTTATATAAATCGAAATCAATACACAACAATAGATATTTACAATTCACACATTTCAATATCTGTGAAAAGCGACAATAAGATTTTATTTGATGACGTAGAAAACTTTGAACAGGTAAATTAATCCACAGGTAAATGTATTTATCAATTATCTGGCTGGCACTAGTTGTGTAAAAGTTTCTAAAATTAGGTTGTCATCTCATCCTCTTAGGATTCAGACGGGCAGATTTGCTCCAAACAGGTTAGCACGAAATGAAAGAATTTGTCTATATTGTGATTCTGGGGATATAGAAGACGAGTATCATTTCATATGTATTTGTAGACGTTTCAATGACTTAAGAAAAAAATACATTAAGAAATATTATTTTATTAGACCTTCAGTGTTTAAATTCATTGAGCTTATGAAAACAAATAACAAAAAAATATTACTAAATTTGTGTAAGTATATTAGAGAATCTCTTAGTATTAGACATTCTCTAATTGTGAACCAGTAATGTATTCATCCCCTCTCTTGTCACGTGATGTATTGTAAACTTAGATATGTATTAGATGATGTACTATGTACAAATCTGAATACAATTATGTTCTGTTCTGTTCTGTTCTGTGTAGCTATACGATTCAGATTTACCTCATGTTTCTCTCCGGGACTATCAAGAAATGTCCATATGATGTTTAAGAGTTATATTTGTTAATTGATAATACTACAAAAAGGGTGGCCATTCACCTTTAAAGTCGATGACTTCGGAAATAGTTTAGCTGAAACCATCCGTAGTTAACGCAACAAGGGATACAATTTATTTTTCGGACCACTCTGCACATAAATAAACAAATAAACAGCTGCTAAGGAAAGAAACAACAAAATAACGCTTAAACTTTTTCCGACTTTTTCAACCTTTTTGTTTGAGTGAGATCCTGTTGTCCATGCCGTTCAATGACATAGTGTTACAACTTCGTCCAAAATTTCAAACCGACTCGATTGTTCATCACTAGTTTCTATATGGGCGCCTTTGGGATTTCTTCAGGGGTTTTGAAAATTTTAATGACATCACAAAATGCTAAACGTAATTTGTTCTAAGTGACACTTTGCTGCTTTGAACAAATACGTCTGTGTATGCCTACAACTAGGGAGGTGTCAAATAATTAAAAAGGTGTTTAATATGCACGCTACACGCATGTTAATCGTTTGTTCTATCCCATAAACGTTGCCAGGCGTGCCTGATCCAATGATCCAAGTTCTGTTAATTATATGTGTTAGTGGTAAGGGCTTCACGAGTGCCGTGGCTTCACGAGTGCGCTTCATGTCAGTTATCATGTCAAGTTATACTGAAACATACTCAAGTCATTAATCTGGTACACAATACACTGTATTTAGCAACCAACCATCGTCTGTTTGTTGTCCCCGTCAGTCGTCTGTTTGTTGTCCCCGTCACTGGTTTGATGAACCGGGATCTAGCTTCAGTACATCGTACATTGGTCATAATACACATACTAAGCCGTTCTCTGGAACATGTAAGGAACACAGTAGTTTCGATCAATTGAAATGAAATTGGATAGCACGTAAGTTATATTGGGGTAACATCCTCATAAGGTAATGACGTGAATGATGAAGTTTCCCATCATGCCTGACCCCGCACGGAAGTGAACCAACGCGCGGCAGAGTTCTGTAGCTCTAACGTGCAAGGCCTTATCCACTGAGCTACCGATGACTCTTAGTTTTATTTCGATTTCACGATCAGTGGTGTGCCATGACGACGCCTTGTTCTATACATTGAATATGTTTGATTTACTAACTTTTTTTTTTTAAATGCACACTAGATTTAGCAGAAGGAATTCAGTTTCTGGATTTTTGATTTGTCAGTTTTGTTTTTCTCTATTTTCGAACAGCTTAAGATTAACATTTAATTTACCTACTGTTTAATATTTAAAAACTGATCATATTAATTAGTTCAGCTTTTCTATGGTAATTACGCCAAAGTAATTAATTCTACTCAGAGCTACTTAGCGGTTCATAATTTGCTTGTTACCATCTTGTTTAGACGTGTGCAAACTCTTAACATCCATCATCAGCATCTACTGCAATTATCTCATTATATTCCGACCACTTACTTACCTGTATATTTTATGTATATATATAGTGTTTCTTTAATTACCTAATCATCTCCCCCTGTAGGCCACCTATTGGTAATCCTTCTGTTCCTTTTATTGGACGATATCTAAGTCAATATGTGTTTTATTAGAACTTATTAAAGAAAATAAGTTGGTATGTACCCACAATACTAGTATGTTCCCACAAGACTAGTATGTACCCACAAGACGAAGTTTCGTTGGGTACTTATTCAATTGAAGTCACTCATTTCGTTCCCGGAGCATAACTCCAAAACTCTCAATGCATCTCTATGGAACTGCACTTACCAAGCTAGTGCTCTTATGGTAGCTTTTGGTACAAAGAACTTTTTTTCGCAATGCGTGTCGCGTTTCAATGGAAACAAGATAGTCAGTAGTTCTGTTTCCGATACATTCTTACAGTTAAGCTCAATGTCTTTTCTTGTGGTGCATCTTTATACATACTAATTTCTAATATCAATATTGTTGGCGATTTCATGGGAACAACGTAGTCAATTGGCCCAAAAAATCATATGTTTCTGGAGCATAACTCCAAAACCGTGAACGCTATCTTTTTGAGACTTGCAACACTAAAAGCTATGGCCTTGTGATGCTTTGTTATATATAAAACTTGATTAAAGAAAGAAGAAAGAAGACAGGCCACATAACAAAATATAAGATAGAATATATGTAACAGGTTATGACTTTTGTCTTGTTAGCATGTGGGGCTAGGCTATGTTTATTATCATTTATTATTTAGCAAATTTGAAATTTATATATATACATCGTACACTGTGTAATATCAAAATATGAAATGTTGCAAAGTGACATGACATACAAGCTACGTCATATACACAACTTTCAGCTATATAATATATGGGTTATGTTTGTAAAACTGCGTTACACTAACTCTATGATAACATATAACATCTTATATTGATCATACCTGGCGTACCGTCGTGTACCTCACAGAGGAAATTACCTGTGATTAGTGCGATAGGATGCTTGTCTTCTATGATTGCAAACACATGTTACGAAAATAAGTCCCATGCAATGTTGCCATACGCAGCAAATCTAACTAATTGTAAGTAAAGAAATAAAACAATTGATGGCGTTCCCGTGAAAGTATATAGAATTATTTAAAGTGTTTATTGTGATATATTTTCAGAAAAATTATTTTCGGACTCTACTTTCTACGAAGATGGCGCGCACCGATACCCGACTATTGACGAACAGATGTCAATGTGTAAGAAGATAGCCGAATCACTGACGTCGGCAGCCAATAAGCGCGCAAAAGGCGCGCGCATGTTTATGAACAGAAAGCGCAAGGCAAACAAGTGGGTACACGATCATCGTGCTATTGACTTTGGAAGAAGTGAGTATTCTTCTTCTGCGGGTGATGTTGCGGACATAAACGATCTGGATACCGAGTTGTCTTACGAGGAAGGGGGTAATAGACCTCTGTTCTCATTCCGGATACCAAACCTTTCGAATCAAGTTTCAGCTGGACAAAAAATGAGTTTGTCGAAGGATGAGTTCGAGCGGTTGCGGTTATCCTCACCGAGGGTCGACCATTCGGCCGTGTCGCCGAAAGTGTGCTTCAGCATTGCCGCGGATTTACACAAGGGAGGTAAAAGTAAAAACAAGGGAATTAAATTATTCCAGAAGCGGCAGCAGAGGGTGGAAAGGTTTGTTATTGATGAGTCGAACGTGCAAAAGGCGCCATTTTCGCCGACTCCACGATTAGAACAAATTATTTGCTCACCTCAGATGACCATGCACAAAACGCCATGGAACGCCGCGTCTCAGAGTAATGGTGATGTAAATACAGCGTTCGATAAGAACATGTCCATGCTGCCGATGCAGCCGATCCCCAGACACACCCTTGTACCCGACAGTCATCTGAAACTTCTAGAAGGACAAGATTTCAATAAGAAAGCGAGAGGGTGGCAGTCGTCAGGACCTTCCCAAGAACAACATTCGTTTTATAGAGGTAATTATAGCGCTTCTTTAGCATGATCTTATACAGTAAGCTAGGTGAAATAAAGGTTACACAGAAGAGGAAAAAACTCGTCATTTGAATCGTCTAAATTTGTTCTTGCATACTTTTATATTCGTTTTAAAATTGACATTTAAAACAAAGTTTTGAAATAAATGTATATTGTGTCACAGGAAATTGCATCTTTTGATTATTACTTTCTGTTATTATAATTATTTATACATAAATATAATAACAGCAGGTAATAATCAAAATTCCTGAGTATTGTGTATTTGCGTGATAATACATGTTGTGTATGTCGCTAATGCGTGTTATTTTTGCTGAACATGTTAAGTTGTAATTAAGGAAATGTGAATGTACATGTGAACTGTATGTTTTAGGAATGCTAGGGTGGTTCAAGACGATATCTATGATAAAATCTCACGAATTGTTTGGAGTATTTCGAAACAAAATGGGGGCGACACTGATTCAAACAGAATGTCAGTTTCTTTTAAAGAAATTAAATTCACATACATTTTAATATTTATAAAGACACGGATCTGATAATTTCATAATTTCATAATAGTCGTAATAAAAAAACACCGCAATCAACATCTGGCAAACATTATCACATATAAGTAACGGACGATAATGACATGTCGTTATGTAACAGACGATAATGACATGTCGTTATGCAGCATCTATATTGCTCGCGAGATTTGCACCGCCAGGCAGCAACAATAGGTGCCAAGTAACATAATGAGACATGTACGCTGTACGCGTAATTCTGTTCCACATTATTGTATATGTATGATGTGAAGCAGTAATGTTCTTGTTACAACCATATGTCAGGCACAGAACTATATTGATACAGTGCATGTAGCTGTCAGACACAGAACTGTTGATACATTACACAGCTGTCAGGCACAGAACTATATTGATACAGTGCATGTAGCTGTCAGACACAGAACTGTTGATACATTACACAGCTGTCAGGCACAGAACTATATTGATACAGTGCACAGCTGTCAGGCACAGAACTATATTGATACAGTGCACAGCTGTCAGACACAGAACTGTTGATACAGTACACAGCTGTCAGGCACAGAACTATATTGATACAGTACACAGCTGTCAGGCACAGAACTATGTTGATACAGTGCACAGCTGTCAGGCACAGAACTATATTGATACAGTGCACAGCTGTCCGGCACAAAACTATATTGATAGAGTGCACAGCTGTCAGGCACGAAACTATATTGGTACAGTGCAAAGCTGTCAGGCGCAAAACTATATTGATGCAGTGCACATCTTTCAGGCACAGAACTATTGATACAGTACACAGCACATGATTGTTTTTTGCATTTATAATACACCAGGAGCGTTGATCGTTGTTGTGTTGTATTTTTGTATTTAACAAAATAAGAATGAAGTCAAATAAGTTCAATTTTGCTTAAGGTATGTGGCAAAACAATGCAGTTATTTTATATATAGTATTTTAACATTACATGCCAGGCAGTCGCAGGTATGCTTTTAGAAAATAAATTTCAAAACAATTTAAGATTATATCTACATTTTTAAACTTTTCTTAATAGCTCCGAAACGTTGTAAACTTGACACAAATAATGCCTAGTTAGCACAATGTTTAAACCTAAACATGTAAATTCACAGTATTGACTATTATAACAATAATTTAATTATGCAAATCCAGACCAGTCATATTGAGTAAGTACCTATGAAAATATCCTTCCACAAATCAAATACCTCCACCCAGTGTTAGTTTTTCCGTCGACAGATATTTTCCACTTTGCAGCCTGCGAACATTTAGAATGAACCACTGATGAAAATATGACACTTAGATTTATATGTTTTGCATAACTTCTGCCAGCAAATCAAACCTTAACAGTATATATAAAACGTTACAAGTATAGGGGTCAATATGTAACCAGTGTACTAGTAAATACGTTACCAGTTTATGAGTAAATGCGCTACCAATGTACGAGTAAATACTAACATTACACGAGTAAAAACGTTACCAGTGTACGATTATATTTACGTCACCCGCGTACGAGTAAATATGTAACCAGAATACGAGTAAATGAGTTACCAGTATAAGAGTTAAAACATGATCAAGTTATAAGTAAATGTGTTACCAATATACGAGTAAATACCTAACAAGTGTATGAGTAAATACGTTAACTGTTTATGAGTAAATACGTAACCAGTTAACGGGTAAATACATTACCAGTATACGAGTAAATACGTAACCATTATACTAGTATTAAATACGTTACCAGTTTACGAGTAAATACGTCACCAGTTTATGAGTAAATACTTACCAGTTTATGAGTAAATTCGTTACCAGTAAATTCGTTACCAGTTTACGAGTAAATACATTGCCAGTTTACGAGTAAATACATTACCAAAATACGAGTTAATAGATTACCAATATACGACGTTACCAGTGTATGAGTAAATACATTACCAGTTTACAGGTAAATTCACGACCAGTTTACAAGTAAATACTTACCCGTATACGAGTTTTACGTTGCCAATATACGAGTAAATAGGTTACCAGTATACGTCATAACCAGTATACCAGCAAATACGTTACCAAAATATGAGTAAATACGTTACCAGTAAAAATAGTAAATGTAAAACATACGATTAGGCTATTTGATATTTTTCCATTCAGGAATGACCTTTTTAATAGTTGAATTTTATTTAATAAGTCTCTCAAACGTTGAATACTGTGGTCCCGCCTTAATTCCATTAAGGGATGGGATAGGTTATATTAGCAGGGTTTTATAACGGATATTTTGACAATAAAACAAGTTTAAAAAAAAATTAATGAAAAAATGCGATAACCTGTCTAAAATTACCTATTAAATGTTTTAATTTTACAATATGCCAAGTTTTTAAGCCGAAATTAAGGTTTTATTTCATACGCCAGCCAACCCCGTTTTTCGCTTCTTGGAGAAGATGTTGGATGGGGTATGAAAGTTAGTACTCGGACCACCTAATATTTAACAATCTTATACATATATTACATGTATTGTTGTTACATTAGTTCCCTTTAAAGTAACATACAACATCAGTGGTTCATGGTGACATATTAGTGTCACATTTAACACTTCCCGTTATGTTGGCACACATAGTAGTTCCTTTCTCGCATACATTCCATATTTAGCTACACGAACATGTAACGTAATGTTTGAATATTTATAATTATATTTATTAAATGTTCATTTCAATATGTAGTTAATTGAAAATGTAACTATTGTGTTTGCAATGTTTGTAGTGATCCCTGCCTTGCACCCTATATATATATATATGTGTTAGGACTGCTCTCTCATGTAACTGTTTAGTAATTGCTTACAATGTTTTTCAAACACTTTGACTCATACCTTATTTCATAATTAAAATTCAGAACATATGACATTTTTGATGTCTTTCGACTATTCGAATTCGAAATTTATGTCTTGCATATTTGCAGGTCATTATTTTTGCAAGCAGGTTTAAAGGGACACATGGCAATCTCGATTTTTGTGAAAACTCGCGGCGTCCCGTTAGTTTTTCTACATAAATTGCATTTGTTCAATCATTAATATTAATTATAAGAATGGTATAAAGCAAATTGTGTTCGACTACTATTAACTGTTGATTACATTTCACCAATAATATGGTAGAATAAAAAAGAAAAATTGAAAACTTAAAATTGTATTTAAACGTATGCGAGCAGATTTTAAGTCAAAATGCTACTGGATTAATAAATCGAAGGGCTAATTGTAATGCTTGGTAAAGACTTCAAGATTGCCTTATGTCAAAACGATGCTGGATTAAAAAATCGGGGTGATCATATTGTTGCTTGATAAGTTAATTGCTTGAATGTAGCCGTGTGTCCCCTACCAAATGGTATCCGTACATAGATACATACAATATTACAGTTTTTATAAGTAGGATCTATTTTTTAACTGAAAGTAAATCTGCATAATATTTTGAGGTGTGTATTGTATACCCCCACCCGTCACTAATACAATCATCTATCATTTGACAGAAGAGTTAGAAAGGAACGGCACAGCTCAACAGGTCAACGGTGAAGGTAGGTCGACTGGCAACCCAGTAATATACACTGCTCAAAAATATTAACGGATTGCTTGTCGATTTTCCATATGGTTACGTGTTAAATGTACCATTTTAACGGCCCGGCTTTTCCGAAATGCCTTTCTGTACAAAACCGATTTTATCACGACATTAAACTTTTGCTGCAATCAGAATTACATCTTTCCGATCCTGTGAAGTGTCATGGACAAACATTTGTAAATTTTCATTTTCTACAAAAAGTCACTTGTTATCCCTGCGCAAGGGTTTCTGTCTTTTGTCATTAATTCATTTTAAGACACGAATGCTAGAATATTAAATAAAAAATTATTCCATTTACATACCAGAATAGTATAGACTTTCAAAAAAATCTTGTTTTTTTTTTTGAAAAAAAAATGAAAATTTACAAGTTTTTGGCTATGTTGGATTGACTGTTATTCTGATTTGCAACAAAAGTTTAATGTCTTGATAAGCATTTGGCATTAAAACCGGGTTTGTACAGAAAGGCATTTAGGAAAAGCCGGGCCGTCAAAATGGTGCATTTAACACGTAACCATATGGAAAATCGACAAGCAATCCGTTAGTATTTTCAGCAGTGTAGTATAGGTGCAATGGCGATGGTAGTTGGATTCACGAGTAGTCCAAATAATCTTATATTAACCTAGTTTCTTATTAGTCTATATTTTCAGACCAATTCTTGACAACTTTTGGCACTATATTTTACGGCTATATATATAGCGGCTCTGCTAATCCATAACGCTTTGTTTAGTTCGTTATCCAGCACCATCTTTTATAATTATACTGCTCGCGCTCCCTGTTCCTCTATTGTTGTCACCTGTAATAATACCAGATACGTACATAGGTCTCAGCTTGCTGCTTACTATTGTCATCCATAATTACATCTGACTCTTGAGCACTTGCTTCTGTTATCTTATCTGGTACACTGGGATTTCTTCCTGAACTTTCTGCCAACGCCTGTTGTATATTTGCTTGGTGACACCGTTATTATTATCTAGTAGCTTAACAGTCATATATAATTTGTCAATATATTCTTCCAGGGGGAAGATTATGGTTAAAGTGTTTGTTGAATTATATAAAGTTTGATTTCTGGTCAATTAACATGACGCCAGTACTTGATGTTGGAGTATATTGACAACATGTTGCACGTGCTTTTGTTTGTCAGAGGTATCGTATTGTTTTGATTGGTTGAAATAGTGATTGACAACCGGCGTCATGTTAATTGCTGCTTAAGTGTGCGGACATTTTTCTTTGTAGACGAATAGTTAAAATGTCTGGTGTCTTTTGAAGTGAGTCTGGTCTTTAGAAATAGGCTTTGCTGCTACCTTCATATATGATATGCTTTTGCTGCTGTTTGCAACAAAGTTGGTACATAAGTATATTAACTGTTTGACAACAAAGTTGGTACATAAGTATATTAACTGTTTGACAACAAAGTTGGTACATAAGTATATTAACTGCTTGACAACAAAGTTGGTACATAAGTATATCAACTGTTTGACTGTTTGTATTACACGTACTATTTTCGTAGCGCTTTCTTCTGGAAGAGCTTCCTTTCTCTCTTCCACCATTAAACTTATGTTCAGACGTCTTATCTGATTCTAGAACCATTTCTTGCAGTAAGCTTCAATTGCAATTATTCGTTTTGCTCATATTACTGGTTCAACTCTCCATCACCCCTGTCACTGTTCTTTGTTAAGTCGTAGTTGTGCTGATACTACCATCTTCAAGGATGCCATCAGCAATGTACATATCATTACATGCTCTGTCGCCGAAATCTGCTTTCATGCTATTCAATACTCGCCCTTGCTTCTAGTCCGTTGCATGATAATGCTTTGCACCGGCCGCAGCTTGGCTTATTGCTAACGATATATGAGATACAGCTATATAGCTTCAGCGTAACAAATAAAATATGTTGTCTTTTAGTAGAAACAATTTACCGACGTCTGTATCTTTAGCTTGTTTGATTGGCTTGTAAATATTCATAGTTTGTCTAAAATGGTGGCATAATGGTACAGCGTCCGCCTCGTATGCGGGATGTCGCTTGTTTAATTTACACCAAAGACTTCATACACTGGTACTTGTAACTCCCTTATATTTTATCATATACAGGTTAGTGCTAAGACTGGTCGGCTCGGTCAATATAATGTTTCTGGTTTAGTTTTGGTTCACGTCAGTTGTTTACGACCTGGTATTCCATTGAGCATTAAGCCGTCGTGGTTTGACGGAACGATTGTTAAAAGCAACGTTAAACCTCAGGCATATCTGATTGAGCAATTGCAGGCATCACTTTCTCTAGGTTATAATAATTATTTCGTATACGTTTGAATATGTTAGAACTTTGCTTTGTAGGTTACTATATGGTATTGCTGTACAATACTGCATTTATGTGTTGTTATACTTTCTGAAAGATTTTTATGACCTGTTTACTTGATCCCTTTCTTTAGCTTTGTTCTTATTATGACATATCAGACCGTAGGCCTGGAATTCACCAACTATTCTTCAAACTATTCTTAGGTTTGAGCTCAAGTACTCAAATTTCGATCACAAATATTCCCATGACCTTCAAAGTTAACCAGTCGTATGCAGTGGCTATCTATTAGTATTTATCATATTTATTCACAGCAGCTTGTCATGAACGTTTGTCCTTTAAACTTTTAAAATGAGTGCAATTTGCATACTTGGGCTTAAGTCTAAGACTTTTCTCACGAATGGTTGGTGAATACAAGGCCAGATATTTTCTTTGTGATTTTTTGACAACTCTAACTCGTGTAAGAATAAAACATTAAAGGAGCGTTTATTTCTGACACCGTCGTCATATACTGATATACTGAGTAAATAAATGTACACTCATAACTTTATGTTTGAGAAAAAATCAAAGTTTGGCATTCATGAGAAATTCCAGAAAACCAGCTATTAACAAGAAGACTGTTATCTTGTGTTTCCCAGTCAACTCCGTGCATTTTGTTAACTCTATGCATTTTGCAATTTTTGTTTTGCGCTTTTTTTTACTTTGAGGAGCTCAAACTGTTAGTGAAGGAACGAGTTATACAAGGTATTAATACTTTAGTTTTGTATATTTAAAACTTGTTTTGCTAAATTTGCCATAACAACTTTTTTGATTTTTTCAATAAAACTATTTTAATGATACTGAATTAAAACGTCACAATAGAAAAGGTTCCCTATTACATGTTTTTGTATAATTTCCACAATCTCACTTTATCTTAATAATTATATATGCTAACATTTCTTTACTAATCTCTTTTTAAGTTGTTTCTTATGTTGCCCATGTTCATTTTTGCAATTTTTCATACAAAAAAAACATTAAGGAATGTTTGCATCATAATTACATTACCTGTGCTGCAAGCTTCTAAACTAGTAGATCCTGTGAATTGTTTAGATTGATACATCATTTCAGTTCATTATTGGTTTGTTTGCGTCTGTTGCCACATTGTAACTGTGTTATACCTGGCATACATACGTGTTTCCTTTCGTTCGCTGTAAATGCATGTCCCATTATTACCTCGTTAGTCTTCTATGGCCTTCATTTTAGCTCTACTAGTCGAATATCGTTCGCATTCTTTCTTGGGAGGAAAGGCTGATAATTGAAGCCTTATGCCCTCTGAAGAAAGAAGCATGCTGCCCCATACTAAACCAGTAGGCATTGCTCAACAAGGAGATGTGGTGGGGATGGATGGCGGTTAGAAGCGACGATATACAGAGTTTACTGTAACTACCGAGGATGTAAACAATGAGAGGATGCTGTTTGGCTGAATTTAGTCATGTGACTAAAATGTTAATGAGTAACTTTAACCGGAAGTATTGCTTGTAAACAAAGAATCGAAAGTAGGTTTGTTTTGGTGAGAAGCAAAGTGTATGGGTGTATGGTATTACGATTTCTCATAAACCACGTTTATTACATAAACTTCCATTAGTCTTCTATGGCCTTCATTTTAGCTCTACTAGTCGAATATCGTTCGCATTCCTTGGCCTTCATTTGGCTCTACTAGTCGAATATAGTTTGTATTCGTTTGCCTTCATTTTAGCTCTACTAGTCGAATATCGTTTGTATTCTTTGACCTTCATTTTAGCTCTACTAGTCGAATATCTTTTGTATTCGTTGGCTTTCATTTTATCTCTACTAGTCAAAGACCATCCGAGCTTATGTGATGGCATGTCGCTCGTCCGTCCGTAACTTCTTCTTGCTATCGCTTCCCCTACAAAACCTTTTGACGGATGTTCATAAGGTCCCAATGGAGGCCATGTGGTAAGCACGATATATTATCACTGGTTCGAGCCTCTACGGCGCCACTGAGTTTCTTGGCGTGACCTAAGGCAAGACAGTTTCTAAATAACATTTTGCTACGTCGTCATATCAAAACAGTTGCCAGATATACTCTAAGAAAACTTATCTGTTTTCATCGTGTTAATATTAGCAACGAGTTCTTTGTTAGCGATAGCTGCGCGTCGTGGTATACTTACGTCATTATATTTTGCACGTTAACCGGAACGCTGTCGTGCATTTATTTACTGTATTATTTTGCTGCTTGCTTTGTTCATTTGCATATGGTTTAAGAAAATCGTTTTGTGACTCTGCGACGTATTTCCTTATCCGTTTCAGAATGCTTTCATATCTTGTGTTAACTAGAGGTATCTATTATATATAAATATCAATTTACCTCCTTTTTTATTTAAATATTTTTGTATTGGCTGTGTCTCAAATATTGCCCAAAATAATGACTTATTGTTTTCTCACCATCATCATTATTTATCCGACGTTAATAAGTGGGTACATCTTGAGCTCTCAGCTTTTATCATATCTAGGCCGCACATGTGTTAAAATGTATCCTCAGGATTCGTTGGTGTCGTCTTCAATAGCTTTTGTTTACATTTTATATTCGTACCGTTATTTTTATGATTATTCTTATGTTAGTGTTACCAAGTACTTGTAATATATTGTAGAAACCTTCATGTAAACAGAATTATGGATGATGTCTTAATTTCCTGTCTCGATTGCTTTCGTGGCTTATAAACAGTCGGTTAATAGATATTACAGGTGCCGATATCGCTGTAATCTGATGGGTATTAAACCTTGGTGTTCATATAATCCCAGAGAAGTGCTCGTGTGTAACGGGCATTCCCGTCTTGAAACTAGGTATACCAATCGAACAGGGACTGTAGCATTGACATAACACAGTTAACCAAAAACACGCATAGAAACAAACAACAATTACAAAGATGATAAATGGCAACATATATGACAGCACTATCATAAAAGGGTTGACAGTAGGGCTATCGCCTCGGAACGGTCAGTGGTCAGTTTACAAGTCAAACAGGAAATGTAGCATTGACAAAACACAGTCAACCAAAAACACGCATACAATACAACAACAGCTACAATGAAACATATAAGTCACTGTTTATTGTGAGTAAAGTAGCGTGTTCTTACCTCAGGTCCTCTTGTACCCCTTATTTACTAATGTGTTTCACCATTTCAGACTCTGATCTTCTGTTAGCGATTGCTGCACCTCGTGGTATACTTGTTTATGTCATTATAGTTTGAAAGTTTAACATCAAAGCTGCTGCGCATTCATTTACTGCAGTTTCAATGCTTCTTTGATATGCTTTACTGCTTTGTGCGTGTTTACATAAATGTCATGGTTAACTTGTGTTGTGCCTGCACACTTTGTGTGTTTTCTTAGTCATGTGAAATGCATGTTCTGCTTTTATTCATTGGTTTTAAACATTATTAAATAAAATCAAACGTATATAACTTGAAAATAAACCTCCGAAGAAAACGTATCAAATTCATACCCTCATTTCATTGCATCATGAAACAAGCGTCTCCGTGGCCGAATGGTTAAAGACGTTGCGTTGTAAACCTTCGCCTCTCACCGCTGCGGGTTCGAATCCCACTGGGAGCTCGACTTGTGACGAAGTGTCGATTCTTACGGATGGCGGAAGGTGTACAGTACTGGTTCTACCCAGAAAAAGTGGGTGTTCTGCCTCCACCCCAAATATATATCCTTACATGTGTTGAAAATGACGTAAAACATCATACAAAGCATCATGAAACGATATTCTCAATTTGTTTTATTAATTCGTGGTCGAGTGGTTAGAGTCTCTGACTTGATATCACTTGCCCCGCACCGCTGAGGGTTCGGTCTCTAATGGAACCAGGAAACGTTATGTGAGGAAGCTATACGACTGGCTTGCGGAACGTCGGTGGTTCTACCCAGGTGCCCGCCCGTGCATGTGAATTGGTCTTCCTCCACCAATGGAAGCTGGAAAGTCGCCATATGACCTTAGCTGTTGGTGCGACTATAACATCCAATTCAATTCAATTGTTTATTTGTTTAATATAGTAGTAGCTACTGTTGTCCCAATAATGCAAAATAATCAAAATGTCGGTTATAAATCTCATGCCTTCAATGCCATCTTATTTGTAGCTCAGTGTTATTCAGACACAAGTTCTCTAACTCTGTCTTGTTGGTCGATTGTTTTTAGTAGTTGTGGGGTTCTCTTTTTAAGCCTGCTATTTACATGTCTACTTAATTCTACCTTTGTACCGTTTTCTTGTTTTGCTAAAAAAAAAAATCTCTACAGACTTGTGACGAAGTGTCGATTTTTACGGATGGCGGGAGGTGTGCAGTACTGGTTCTACCCAGAAAAAGTGGGTGTTCTGCCTCCACCACAAATATATATCATTACATGTATTGAAAATCACGTAAAACATCTTACAAAGCATCATGAAACGATATTCTAAATTTGTTTTAGGCATATTAAGTTGATCATATCTAGGAATAAGCATACGTTGAAAACTGCTCTATTTATTTTTCATTATTTTCTTTCTTATTTTAATGCAAAAGATATTTTTACAATTCCGAGACGGTCAAATATTTTCGATATTTACTTATTACTGTATTAATTTTAATTACAAATTATACTAGACTGTAAATACCTGCCTGTAAACATAATTATGAATGATGTTTATACTGCCTTTACTGATTGCCTTCGTGACATATAAACAACCGTTTAATAGCTTTTGCGGGACCAGTATCTGCACTAACTAATAAAATACTGTTTTTATGTCATGATTGATTGTCTTCGTGACATATAAACAACCGTTTAGTAGCTTTTGCGGGACCAGTATCTGCACTTACTAATAAAATACTGTTTATATGTCATGAAAGCAATAACAGAACGGGTATGAAAACATCATGAGGTTTTTTGAATAATCCAGTTCAGTTTTTTATCAGTATTATGTGTTTTAACGCTTTTTTTATTATGATACTGATTACGGAGATATTCACATACTGAAATTCAATTATCAAGCCTTTGACGTGAGGTGAATGATTGCTTTTAAATACCTTTGACCTAAGGTGAACGCTTCTTATCAAATCTTCATGAATGTGAAAGGACAATGTAGGTATGGGTTAAACGTCGCTTTTAACAATCTTTCAGTTATATCACGAAGGTGTTTACTTGAACAGTGAGCTCAAACCGTAACTGTGTGGTGCTGCTACACTGGAATTCCATGATGTAAAATCACACACAGTCACATTAAAGAAACTTGAAGCTTTAATTCAAGCAATGATAAGGACTATCACAATTTGTATTCTATGGTGACATGATTTACAAACTTCGTAAGATCCTTGGCCATGATCACTGTCATACAGTCTTTATTAAACTTGTGAGAAAGTGTATTTAAAAAAAAAGGTGTGACCCAGTTATTTTCCAACTCACTGCATGGTTGACCCATTTACATTTCGCCTATTTTGCTTTCCTCTTTGACCGGACATATTGTGGACATCGTGGTAATTCCTAAAAGGGATAGTAACATCTGATGTTTGTCTTCTATATTGTTTTGTCGTGCCCTTAATGATTGTTTCTCTTGTTGTCCTGGCTTCTGCCAAGCCACTGAATACTTTCTTTGTGGATTTCTAGGCTTTTGTTTTTTGTATTAATATATACAGGATACTTTTTGTGTTTTACTGGTAGTGCCGATTAATTCTGTCTAGTTTGTTAGAGGATATAGCCTGGTGGGAATTTATTTACACTGAATTGTTTAATTTGGATGCCACTATGGTAAGAGTGCGGTTCGGTACACCCAAGACCAGGTGTGAACTCCCAGCGGCCATTTTGCCACTGACCGTTTTATGTTTCTGGTGTTGCATACTTTGCTTTTTCCTTGTAGTTGTTGTTGTTTTCTATGCGTGATTTTGGTTGACTGTGTTCTATGAAGGATACATTTCCTGCATATACCTACTTTTATTAACTTGCATACATCGTGCACTTACAAAAACGAAACCATGAGGAAACATGTGTGATGTGGCTTTCGAAAAGAATATCTGGTTTGTTCAATTTTGCGTATAAATGAGCATGAGCATACATAGGGTTCACAGCGGCTTATGTAAATATAACTCACAAAAACTGTACTAGATGTTGGTATGATACAGATCGTTGTCTTTTAATACTCTTTAAGTATATTCTGTAAGTAATATCTCATTCTTTACTTTCAAATAAATACATATTCCAAGTAGATATAAAAGTCGTAGTGTAGATTAGCTTTGAAGGACCACAGCCAACCAAAACCATGCAAAGAAACAAATATAATTACGAAGATGAATAAAATGCAAGATATGACATTTACTATAGTGACGCGAAATACTTAACACAGTAATAGTCTTTAATATTATTTATTAAACTACTATCTATTAATTTACGTTCACAATATACAACTAATAAACCAGAGTAAAATGTTCAACTTTCAATAAATGTACAGTTTTTAACGTGAAGCAGTCTGCTAGTCTAAAGGTGTGCGACTTAGGCTATCAAAAAGAATTGTCAAGCGCTTCCGTGGTCGAGGGATTAACGACGTTGCGTGTTAACCCTCTCTCCTCTCACTGCTGCGAGTTCGAATCTCACTGGGAGCTCGACTAGTAAGTGAGAACGTGTCGATTCTTACGGATAGCGGGAGGTATACAGTATTGGTTTTATCCAGGCATAAGTGGAAGGTCTGCCTCCACCACAAAAAATCGACCGTCATACATAGCCTAAAATGTGCTAAAAAACGGTATTAAAACCCAATCAAATCAATTCAAATCATTTATATTGTTCTTGCAAGCAGTGTGTCCGTTTGTGGTGATTTTCCCAAACCCATACTGCACATTTCAATTGCAAAGCAAGTACTAAAACGTGCATGCTTGCTTTGTATTTCTCCAGAATTATACATAAGCCCGGTATTACACTGAAGTTATTCTTATTCTGTTACCTACGCTCTACTTTGTATACATGTTTAATGTTGGTAATCTTCCAGTTGTTTAATGTTATGTTGGTATTCTTCCAGTTGTTTAATGTTGTTATTCTTCCAGTTGTTTAATGTTGGTATTCTTCCAGTTGTTTAATGTTGGTATTCTTCCAGTTGTTTAATGTTGGTATTCTTTCAGTTGTTTAATGTTGGTATTTTTCCAGTTGTTTAATGTTGTTATTCTTCCAGTTGTTTAATGTTGGTATTCTTCCAGTTGTTTAATGTTGTTATTCTTCCAGTTGTTTAATATTGGTATTTTTCCAGTTGTTTAATGTTGTTATTCTTCCAGTTGTTTAATGTTGGTATTCTTCCAGTTGTTTAATGTTGTTATTCTTCCAGTTGTTTAATGTTGGTATTCTTCCAGTTGTTTAATGTTGTTATTCTTCCGGTTGTTTAATGTTGGTATTCTTCCAGTTGTTTAATGTTGGTATTCTTCCAGTTGTTTAATGTTGGTATTCTTTCAGTTGTTTAATGTTGGTATTTTTCCAGTTGTTTAATGTTGTTATTCTTCCAGTTGTTTAATGTTGGTATTCTTCCAGTTGTTTAATGTTGGTATTCTTCCAGTTGTTTAATATTTCCAGTTGTTTAATGTTGTTATTCTTCCAGTTGTTTAATGTTGGTATTCTTCCAGTTGTTTAATGTTGGTATTCTTTCAGTTGTTTAATGTTGGTATTTTTCCAGTTGTTTAATGTTGTTATTCTTCCAGTTGTTTAATGTTGGTATTCTTCCAGTTGTTTAATGTTGGTATTCTTTCAGTTGTTTAATGTTGGTATTTTTCCAGTTGTTTAATGTTGTTATTCTTCCAGTTGTTTAATGTTGGTTTTCTTCCATTGTTTAATGTTGCTATTCTTCCTGTTGTTTAATGTTGGTATTATTCCAGTTGTTTAATGTTGTTATTCTTCCAGTTGTTTAATGTTGGTATTTTTCCAGTTGTTTAATGTTGTTATTCTTCCAGTTGTTTAATGTTGGTATTCTTCCAGTTGTTTAATGTTGGTATTTTTCCAGTTGTTTAATGTTGGTATTCTTTCAGTTGTTTAATGTTGTTATTCTTCCAGTTGTTTAATGTTGGTATTCTTCCAGTTGTTTAATGTTGGTATTTTTATGTTGTTATTCTTCCAGTTGTTTAATGTTGGTATTCTTCCAGTTGTTTAATGTTGGTATTTTTCCAGTTCTTTAATGTTGGTATTCTTTCAGTTGTTTAATGTTGTTATTCTTCCAGTTGTTTAATGCTGGTATTCTTCCAGTTGTTTAATGTTGGTATTTTTACAGTTGTTTAATGTTGTTATTCTTCCAGTTGTTTAATGTTGGTATTTTTCCAGTTGTTTAATGTTGTTATTCTTCCAGTTGTTATATGTTGGTATTCTTCCATTGTTTAATGTTGCTATTCTTCCTGTTGTTTAATGTTGGTATTATTCCAGTTGTTTAATGTTGTTATTCTTCCAGTTGTTTAATGTTGTTATTCTTCCAGTTGTTTAATGTTGTTATTCTTCCGGTTGTTTAATGTTGGTATTCTTCCTGTTGTTTAATGTTGGTATTATTCCAGTTGTTTAATGTTGTTATTCTTCCAGTTGTTTAATGTTGGTATTCTTCCAGTTGTTTAATGTTGGTATTATTTTTCCAGTTGTTTAATGTTGGTATTTTTCCAGTTGTTTAATGTTGGTATTCTTCCAGTTGTTTAATGTTGTTATTCTTCCAGTTGTTTAATGTTTGTATTCTTCCAGTTCTCTGACTATTTCCTTGATATGTAAGAGTATATCAGAAGCATAGCCCTTATTCTGTTTCTATGTATAACATGATTGTATCATTTTCTGTACTTTTCTTTTCGTCTGCTATATTTTCAATCTCAACGGGTTGTTCAAGATTAAATCCCTTGTCTGACATTTCATCTGCTTTTGAAGTTATACTTTTAACCTGCAGCATTTCAGTTTATTGCTTAACACTTACTAACTGATTAAGTTATAAATTAAACGTTGTAATATAAGTTGCCTATATATATATCATCGATGTTATAAACTGTAAATTAAAACTTCATCATGCAACTAATATGTTCTTTTACATTTCACTGCATAGTAAAAACTAACATTTCGCTCATTTACATTCATAAAACTTACATTATATTTCATCACTGAAATAGTTTTTAAACACATTTCTCTTAAACTTGTTTACAACTTTGTTTTGTTTTAGAAATACAACTTGAATGGGCGTGGTCTAACATTAACGTTGAATACTTGATTTCATAAGAAACCATCCATGTTTCTTTTTAAATGGACTCTTCTGCGTATACTATTAACATAAGAAACCATCTACGTTTCTTTTTAAATGGACTCTTTTGCGTATACTATTATCATACGATTAGTCATGTTAAAAGAGAACTATTTCATTTCAGTGTCCTTATTTGTGCGTAAATATCCAGCTATTCAAGTTGTATTTAAAAGATACTACCAAACACAGTTTACAAGTTGAACAGATGGTTCAAATATAATCCATAAAACAACTGCCTTGTGCAATGGAACCCATGGCTAATTTAGAGTGAATAAAGTTAACAATGTTGTTTTTTTATTGTTTTTTTTAGAGACAACAGATCCATCAAAAGGTACGAGTCACAAGGAATATTACCAAACGCAGTCAACAACAACATCTGATTATCCCGATCACACCGACTCCTCCCCCGAAAAGCAATCTACCCAATACGGTGATTACAATCGTCGCATGAAGGCGTGGCCAGGATCGGGACAAACTACATCATCACAAAAAACCGTCCAATCATATAGTGAACAATCTAATTATAATAGTCTTCCGCGAGGTTTTGGGATGTCGCCTCAGCAACATAGTGTACCCGGATATTGCGACTTTTGACAGTGTAAATAATGGTTGCTTCAGTCTTCCAATAGAAGAATAAAGAATTCTCACGATTTGTTCGATAATTTGACGAATACTGACGATGGCGTTGATTGCAAGTATATCATCTAAAACGACTTGGATCCTTGGGTTGTGTTTATGTGATTTAATGAAGGGTTGTACGGGTGTACAAAAAGTGCCATAAGACCGCAATATTCTAACATGTAAACAAGGGGAAAATGTTATATGAATAGGTTTCTAATAATTAAGAGTGGTTTTTAATTGTTTCGTTTTTTTCTGTTAAGTATTTATATCTGTGTTTGGTTGTTGATGGTTTAAATTGTGTACGTGAGTGTATATTATGTCGGGTCAGTACATTGTAAGTATTCGCTTGCACTTAATTAAAGCGTGTATTCAAACACTAAAAAATACTGGAAAATGTGATGTAAATAGAGATAAATCAGTGATTTAAGAAGAACTTCTTGGATAAATGTACTTACTGCTTTAAAACAATGTTTCAAACAGTTCAAAAGAACTATAAATTCTGAATTCAGAGAAACTTCAAAATGTTGGTACTGAAAAACACAGTGTGTGCACATATGCGTGTGTGCGTGTGTGCGAGTGTGTGAGTGTGCATACGGTGAAACAGTGATGTAGAATAATCGACTGGAATAATCACTTTCTCGCTTGCTTGAGTAATCACAACGGCAACATTTGCTAATCCGGGGAACCGTTGTAACTCTTAAATTGGTCAGATATACCACTATTGATTTGGGGCTTCTGATAGTCAGATATTGTAAGGTAGATTCTGATTGGATTAAATTACCCAAATCATAACACATTCCCATAAAACATCAAAATATTATATTTCCATCATAAAACATATTGATTTAGGAATTTTGCATTTTTATGAATACAATTGTTCTGAGAGTATATTTGCAAAAAGTAAAATTTCTTTACTGCCATTCTGGGAATGGCCACCTTCAGTGAAATATTAGGGGCTGAAAGCATTACAATACTCCCAATTTGCTGGTAATTTTTGAGTGTCTCTAAGATAGTTCTTTAAGTCAGGTTTTATCATCCGTTCGGATATAGGAATAGGGGTTGTAGGCCAAAAGGCTATAATGGAGGCCTATGGGAAATGCAATAGTGGTATATGACCAATTGTGAGAATTAAATATAGTGACACGAATGCTAAGTTCGTCAGAATTGTGTGCTTGTCTTGTCTTTTTAAACCACGTCTGTGCTTCTACCTAGCTGTATTATTATTATTGACTGGTAAATCTCGTATAGGTATATATCTGTTCATCAGATTCCCTCCATAAGCGATAATGACGGCTACCATTCTGTTACCATAGCATCCCGGCATTCGTGTTCTCACATAGCTTGTACATCATCAGCAAGTATTGTTTTAGATGGATGTTGTTATGTATTTATCTAGCGAAGTAAATGCATAGTCTTGACTTGCAATAAGAAACAAGGCTGTGCGTAGGTGTTTAGATAGCGAAATATGTATCTGTAGACTGTAGAACCTCCGAGGGTAGAACCTCAGTGTAGGCGTTTAGGGACGATGTGGGGACGATGCACGGGGTGCCTAATGTTCGTAACATGGCTGGAAAACATGGACTGGTAATGGTTTCATATTCTCACGAGTGACAACTGCCCCAAGTTAAGTCGGGAAATTGTATTTAAAGTCGGCAAGAAATAGAACAATCAACATGAGCTATGCATTAGCTTTTGAACAGAGAAGTCGATCTGATAAGTGTAGTCTAAAAGAAAAACATCTAAATACTGTACCCACAAGTTAACATATTATATTTCATGAAGCGTCGTATGGGAACGAAGCAAAGATTACATGTAAGCTATACATTTATCAACAAATGCTTCACTAACGATCGAAGTTTTTTTAAAACACGTTTGGTTAATAATATATGTTATTTTCGTTTAATTATAAAAACACTCAATGCAAAAACGGGTAAAATTATATTTATTTTCGTTGCTGTATTATACTATTATACTATGTATATGGTATAATAGACTGGCTGGTGTCTCAGTGGTTATAGTTTATTTTTTTGCAATCAGAATCAAAATAAAATCTTAAATCTTAAAAAAGTATATCAATCTTTTTCTGAATAGCTCTGAACCACTTATGTTTGAAGCCAATAATTCAAAGGGGACTTAATGCAGACTATTTTATTTGACGATAGCTTCAGTTGCCTCAAATATTATAAAAGTAAACAAACATAAGGCCAGTCGAATGGTATAGTTTCGGGCTCATTTAGGGTTTGCGAAAAATCCACATTTGTGTGAAATGCACTCCTCCGTATTTCAATCAGGTGTGATTGTTTGCAATCTCTTGTGGTAGCACTGGTTATATAGTATTGTATGTTGATCGGTCAGGTAAATATATTTAAAGGAACTGACTTTGATAAAACATGAAAGGTGGGTCCGACCTTGTTGGGATTGCAATTTAAATAAACTTGGCCATCTTTGTTTTCTTAGCTGTGGTATATTGTAGTTAGATTAGTTATGGCAGCACTTATAGAGAAGTCCTCGTCTGTTTGTGTTTGAGTTATATGGTTTACCAGATTCCCTACTGTGATATTTATTGTTATTATGGAATATAGTTATAAATCACTTATTGAACTATGCAAATATATATATACTATACTATGAGAAAAAAAGGAAATGGATTCGATGATATATATACAGTACTTTTTCACCGTTTGGGATCTCTTTTATTCAAAAGAAAATGGAAAGAAATGTGTCTGAAAATCATGAAACAATATTAAGTTGCAAAGGATGTGTGAACATCATGTAAACAGCAATGGAGAGAAAACGATTCATCATTTGTTTTAAGTAAGTTGTATATTACTGGGGCTGATGGATGTATGTGTGGCCAGCAAAATGCATATTCCTTTATACCCATCAATGCTTACTGCTCCATAAGTATACGTAAAATAGGATAAGCATGTTTCAATATGCCCTTATAAACCTAAATAAGTGCAAAAAATGGGATCTTGTCTTGACCTGTAATGTACCACCGTGACAGCAAACAATCAGCAATTATTTTACGAATCCCTTGAAACTTTCCACCCCATTTTCGATCGTTTCGCACCATCCAATCATCGGGTGAGAATGGTGTCACGTGATGACACGCGAACATGCGATGTAGAATGTAGAAGCTATTGCAAAGAATTACGTTCACATCATTGCTTCGGATCATTAGGAGCGGTTATATGTACAGAGTAGTTTCCCTCATTGGTATACTAAGGCAAAGTGTAACTTAAATCATGACGGTCTGTCAGATGTTTATGTGTGTGTATGTCTGTTATAAAGTTTGAAGTAATTATAACTTCTTCATGCCATCTTTACTATTTCCATAGTTCACTATGTAACATAATTATACTCTTATTGTATATCGGAATGTTACCAAAATATAATTAACAAGTGCAATATTTCATATGTATTCAGCGTGCTTTCCTGATGATTTGCGTTTCTATAAATAGTAGATGATACAGGGAATGCCCTATAACATAGTTATATCGAAGTGTTATAATTATGAACCACATTTCCCATGCAATACAGTTATAAAATATAACTTGTTCGTTTTTCTTTCTCTCCGTATAGGGTTTATATGTAAAACCACTGTAACGTATCGAAGTTGACTCGCAATATATACTACTCGTAGTTTGCTAAGCACCAAAGCTGTTTCGTCTTATTTTTGAACCCAGGTGAAGGATGTTTATGGTTTCTTTTTTATAGTTTAAGTATATATATGTTCGAGTATAGAATGATAAAATACAAATAATCGTAAAACAAAATTAGTTGTTGAGTTTTATGCTTTTGGTAAAACCAGACACCGTAAAATGTTGGATTGAAATCTTGGTGCTTGGCAAACTTTAGTATATGTTCCAAGGTTCCATTAAAACATGTATATGCACCGTAAATTAGTAAATCCAATGTCCATTGTATGACAGAAGGCTTTAAATACACAAGTCCTGTGAAATTACCGTATATTAGCGCAAAAACACGTTCGAAAGTTGTGCTCCAAAGTATTGAAGAACTAAACCAACGGTTGGCTGTGCTCTGTGGATGTTACATTTCCTGTTCGACGTTTGTACCTACTTTGAATAAACCATATTTGGGAATCGCCGTAAATTGGCTAACCCAGTTGGCACTTTATGGTTTAAGACCTTATTTCATCCGAATTAAAACAAAGACTCATATCCTCCCTAGTTATTTGTGCTAAAATGGAACCAACACGTAGATTCAAATGAATAGATACAAAGTTACCACACCCAGTAATCGCTCAATCGTCTGGTTTGTAGGAGAAAAACAGGTCCCACTGAAACCATTTGTCAAAAAACGCATCAAATGTTCCTATGGCTGTACCACAATACTGTTACGAGGAACCGAGCAGATAAAGGTAAAGCCTGTGACAACTGTTGCACGTGGTTCCGTTATGAATCGGGGATATATCTTATGACTTCCAGATTCAAAGGTTTATAAATACTGGTAACGAACTCGTTTTCGTCTCCCTGACTACTCTCACATTTATATAACTTACTTGATACATTATCAGAGTCTATAGCTCTGCAAATTCATGCATCCTAAATAAATACTGAAAATGTATCCCTTGGACACAACGTACACATTGAGTATGTTCATAGGCGGTAATATAACGTACACCTTTCACGCCCCTGGCACCGGCTTACGCGGTATTCTAATATTAATAAATACGGATAAGGACATCTTTTGGAACCAAAACACAACCAATATAATAAATAGCAGACACGGTTTTATTGAGTCTGTTCATGAGAGGTAAGGTAGGAAGCAACACTGCTCACGCCCCTTAGCACCGGCTTAAGAAGTATTCTACTTCAAAAGCCGCCGATATTGGGTGAATATTGTGACTCAACGGGAATGGTGGCCAGCCTCGGTAAAGGTCCCCGTTATGCGTGGCACTCGGTCGCTAGACCGTATCAGGGGAGGGCTACCTGTGTTCGGGCCTCGAACATCGCACCTAGAGCTATATACAGTATAGTTATAGAGAAATAGCGTTGAGTGACCCTCGGCCGACGGCTGCTGGGCCGACCTACAGATCTTGTGACACAACGGGACCATCTTGGACGCCATGTTTGATTTCTTTTTATTGTGTTACACCTAAATTTCGGCTAGTATACATATGTAAGTTACACACAGTCTAATTAACATTTTGATATATAGAAACCCTTACTTACAGACGAACACCAGTTTTTACAGCAACCTATTTGCACTAAAAATAAGTTTTTTTGGTAATGAATGTGGTGTAACGTAAATTACAGAATAGTTTCATTAAGTTTGAAGCGCTTCTCAACTTATATCAATAAAAGTACATGTATTATGTTTTTATATGGTTGATTTAATTTATATTTTATGTTTTTAATGTACATTGAAATGTTAATTGCAATATAAGGTAACATAGTTTACATGCACGTTACTCACTAAAGCCCAACGCCCAGAACTGATGGCACACATGTCTCATTTTGAAACGTATTGTATGTTCTTTCAGAAAATCATACCCTACAAAATCCCCCTTGGCGGAGGGGGTCTACAGCCAGCTCAAAAACTAGTACATGATGTGTTGTATTTGTTCGGGAGGTTCTGTCATGTCATTTTTTAACAAATTCCCATAAGGTATCAGCTAGAGCAGGCTTGTTTGCTTATAAAAGCAAATAAAATGTCAGCGTGCCTTGCACTCCTGGGAAACATATGATGGGTCAATGGCAATATCGCCGGTGAGAGTAGGAATGTTCCATAGAAGAAAGACGGCACTTTTTTCTCTCATCTTGCAATATGTTGTTGTAACATGTATGTTTCAATTAATTTTCCTCCAACAAAATAAAGCAGTATTTACCACCTTCTTATGTTTTTTTCTGGTATATTATTGCACATTGGACTTCAAAAATGTTATAATAATATTTTTTTCCGTTCTTTCTATGCACTTGTAATTTTTTCCCAATACCTCAATGCATTACAGAAATCAGCGATTTTAGTCATTTTTTCAACATTTTGCCCTAAAATATAAATACTTGAGCATATATGTTATATCTGATACAATAAATGACTTGGATATGTATAGTGTGCAACATTTTATTGCTTCAATTTGATAAGTTTATTTTCAAACTATTTTCAAAAGATAATTCCAAATTCCTTCGATTTTTGACGGAAATACACATTTTTCGCCTGAAAATTAAGGCAATATTTTAAGCATCATATGGTTCAGGAAATTTTTCTACTTAATTATTTGACCTTTTTTTATCCAAAATGTTACAATATGTCTTTATTCTATTGTATTAAATATTTTTTCTAATTGTTAACCCAATACCCCCATGGATTACAGAAATCAGTGATTTTTGTAATTTGTTCCAACATTTTGCCCTAAAATACCAATATTTGAGCACATTTGTTATATATGATGCCAGGATAAACATGAATATGTATGCTGTGCAACATACTATTGCTTCAATTTGATTAAGTTTATGTTCGAACTAATTTTAAAAATTAATTCCAGATTCCGGCGATTTTTGACAAAAATACACATTTTTCGCCCCAAAATTAAGGCATTTCCAAACATCCAAGCGGTTTGGAACTTTTTCCTACTTAATCACTGGATCTTACCCTGCCCAAAAAGGTTACAATATTTCTTTTTTCTATTGTATAGATATATTTCTAATTGTTAGTTAAATACCCCCAATGTATTACAGAAATCAGCGATTTTATTCATTTTTTTAACATTTTTACCCAAAATCTCAATATTTAAGTATCGGATCCATAAATTATATGATGGGACATGTAGAGATGCGTTCCGAGAAAGATTCCACCAATTCAAATTGCGGTATTTTGCATATCTAGCTTTAAAAAACTGAATGTTTATTTTATAATATGAAGCATTTGATAACTTTGGCATGACAGAAGGTGTTCTTGTTTTTCACTTATTCTGTGTGATTCAAAGTTAGTATCAGAGTCATCTCCCATTTCTATAAAACAACATTTGCACGTCAAAAATAAGAATATTATCAAGATCAGGGTAACTCTTTATTAAATAACTATTCTGGGTTTCGAGTGATAAAAAACGCAAAAAGAATTGACATTAACCTTGTCATTATAATGAAATTACGAACAAAAGTTTTAAATTTTAAAATTATCTCCCTTTATATTGAAATAAGAACGAAATTATAATTTCTGTAAAGCATGTAAATTAAAACGTGTTGCTATTTTTTTCGCAGATATTGTTTGGAAATAATGTCCTGCATATACTTGTTAATTATGTTTATTATATTGTTAATGGCGGCTGAAACACATAGCGTTGAATCTGCTCAATGGGATTTACCATGTTATTTACTTGCTAAACTTATTTCCATCAGTATATGTTCAACCACTGTAACGTATCGAAGTGGGCTCGCTATATATACTACACAAAGTTTGCTAAGCACCAAAACAGTTTCGTCTTATTTTTGAACCCAGGTGAAGAATATTTATGGTTTCTTTTATACCGTTTAAGTATAGATATGTCGAGTATAGAATGTTAAAATACAATTAATCGTAAAACAAAATTAATTGTTGATTTTTATGCTTTTGGTAAAACCAGCCACCGTAAAATGTTGGATTGAAATCTTGGTGCTTAGCAAGCTTTAGTATATGTTCCAAGAGTCCATTAAACCATTTATATGCTATCACCGTAAATTAGTAAATTCAATGTCCATTGTATGACAGAAGGCTAGTCATGTGAAATTACCGTATACACATTGTGGCCGAAGGTTCGAAATTTGCGCTCCTGAGTACTTAAGAAGTAAACCAACGGTTGACTGTGCTCTGTGAATGCTACGTTTCCTGTTCGACATTTATACCTACTTTAAATATACCATTTTTGGGAATCGCCGTAAACTGGCTAACCCAGTTGGCACTTTATATGGTTTAAGACCTTATTTCATCCGAAATAAAACAAGAACTCATATCCTCCCTAGTTATGTGTGCTAAAATGGAACCAACACGTAGATTCAAATGAATAGATACAAAGTTACCGCCTTACCACACTCAGTAATCGCTCAATCGATTGCAGGGAAAACAACTTGGTCCCACTGAAAAAACACAACATATGTTCCGTGTGGTATATGCCATGATACTGTTACGAGGAACCGTGCAGGTAACGGTAAAGCCTGTGGCAACTGTTATAACTGGTTCCCTGCCATGGAATCGGGGATACAACGTATGATTTCCAGACTCAAAGGGATTATAACTATTGGGAACGCACTCGTTGTCGTTTCCTAACTATTCATCAAAGTTTTGTAACTCACTTAATACATTGTCAGCGTCTAGCCTAAACACTTCTGCAAATTCATCCATCCCAAATACATACTGAAAAGAGGATTCCTTGGAAACAATGAACGCATTGAGTATGTTTATGAGAGGTAATATAAGGTACAACACCTCTCACGCCCCTAGCACCGGCTGAAGCAGTTCTCTAATATTAATAAATACTGATCCGGGAGATAGTTTGGAAACAACAAGCACAACCAAGGTAATACAGTGGCAGACTCTGACTCTGTCTTATCGAGTCTGTTCATGAGAGGTAAGGCAAGAAGGAACACCTCTCATGCACACGAGCACAGGCTTCTATTTCAAATCCACCGATATTGGGCTCGTTGGTCCCAAACGACTAGTAAAATTAATAATACTGATTCGCAGCACGGGGAGCCTTTTTTACAGCGCTAAACGAACATGTGAATGTTAATAAATACTGATAATGGATGGCGATCCTTTGAAGCAACAAACACAACCAATATAATTAATAGCAGTCTGTTCATGAGAGGTAATGTAGGAGGTGTAATGTAGGAAGCAATATCTCTCTACATCCCTAGTACCGGCTTAAGCGGTTATTGGTCCTTTGGGATCATCAAGGCCCATTATTTGTGGCTTTAAAGCAGAATATCGCTTAAGCTGGGTGCTAGAAGGGCTAAGTGAGAGGTTTGTACTTTACATTACCTCTCATGAACATACTCAATAAAACCGAGTTTGCTACTTTTATCTCTTGTTTGTGTTTGTTGCTTCAAGGGATCCTCTTTTCAGTATTTATTCTACTTCAAAGCCACCTATATTGGGCTCGTTGGGTCCCAAAGGAAAATTAAAAATAACAATACTGATTTGTATTGCAAGTGTGGAGACATTTTACAGCCGACACACTACGCACTAAACGAAAGACTGGATGTCAAAAAGCAACACCTCTCACGCTCCCTAAAACCGGCTTAAGCGGTATTTTACTTCAAAACCACGCATATTTGGCTCGATGATCCCCAAAATACCAGTACATAATAACACTAGTCGAGCGACATTTTTACAGCCGCCACCACAGAACTAAACAAACGTCTTGTGTGAATTTTATTAAAAACTGAAAAAGTGGATCCATTGGTAAGCAACGAACACTAACAAAGAGAGAAAAGTAGCAGACTCGAGTTTGATTGAGACTGTTCTTAATCGTACAACACCTCTCAACCACCCTGCCCCTACCGCCATCTACCTACCCCACCCCACCTCTCCAATAGAACCGTCTTAAGTGGTTTTCTAATTTAAAGGCAACAATCTCCCTAAATGATTCAATACATGTATCCCAAGTCACTTCATCCTCTAAAGTAAAGACAATACAAACGAAACGCATATATATGAATTGTTGATCAGTAGTTAACAAAAATGGTAGTTTTAACACCTACTGATAGACCAGGTAAAACTATTTCCCCCATAAGGTCACATATCACTATTGATTTGGGGCTTCTGATTGGTTGAAAAAGTAAGATCTATTAGGCATATAGTCAGATTGTAAGGTACATTTTCTGATTGGATTAAATTATCCAAATCGTACAAATCCCAGTAAACCATCCAAAATATTATATTTCCAACATAAAACATATTCATTTAGGATATTTACATTAATTTTAATTTACTACTTCATTTTTCTTCAATATTTTTGCAGTTTTTTTGGCGGCACAATATGACCTATTTTTGTGTCGGACATGCCGGTAAAACACCATTCATTCATTCCTTCTAACAAACTAGGCAGCATACGTATACATGGTTGTATGTATATTAAACAAAAGCTCTACTAAGCTACAAAGCAAATACTCATGGAACTGGTAGAAGCCAGATGCAACAGTAGAAATAACTCATTAATGACAAGATCAAGATTGAAAAATATATTAAACGTGAACTTTTTCGGTTTAGTTGTCTTTAGATAGATTACAAATGGGACGGCGATTATTTTTTGAATTGTACATTAGGGCCTGGATCTGAATCTTACAATCCTTCATATATAAGATCAGAGGGAGACTGACGTAAGTGAGGGTTAACATTGAGCAACACATCTAAAATATCTGGAATGTACGAGGTTAGAACGATACAAGCACTGTTACTGTGTGTAAGGATGGCGGAAGGATAGGAGCTTAGAAATTGATCATGTCAATGGCTAGAGTTCTCTTTTAAAATGATGTTTGAATGGTCAGTCGGTCCAGTCATCCTATATTGGTCTTGGGAAGAGGATTTTTTGGTATAAGTTAGTGGACAACGTTCAGATTTCGAGATGGAAAGAGATGATGGTGGTCAACACAAAGAAGATTATTTTGAATTTTATTAATAATATAATAAAAATGTGTAGAGAGGTAAGTTTTCTTCTGTATTAATAATAATAACCATTTAAGTTAATTTAACATTGGATTAACGCTACCTATATAGATAATCGCTTTGTCGACACATCTGGGTTGGAAGCTCTTCTTTGAGTCTTTTCATCCTTGTTGGCGAAATCATTTTGCCACGGATGGCCAGACTGAGGAACAGTATTCGACTTGTGGTTTGACATAGGTTTTGTAGGCTATTTCTTTAATTTTGCGATTTATAAATCATAATATATCTTCTTGCAAAGTTAAATGTTCTATTTGTTTTATTTGTGATCGTATTTATGTGAGTCCAATCCAAATTATGGTTGATGGTGACGCCTCAAACTAGCATTTTTCGAGTGGATTTTAAATAATTGACATGTTCTGGGTAAAGGGGTATGTTTATTTTATATATTTTTCGCTGTAATATTCAAATTATTTCACAGTTATCTGGGCTGAATTCCATAAGCCAATTCACATTTAACCCATTTTGAAGTTTAAAGAGTGCTTGCCTCTCTGAATGGGTCTAAAAGTAATCGTCCTTCGATTATTTCGAATGACGAGAGAATATAAAATACTAGTACCTTATAAAAGATTTAAAGCTCTCATTTTTGGCAAATACTCTTACTAAAAAGTATCATTTAGCAAAACATTGTCACGGTCGTAAACAAACAAATGAACTTTAAACATCTCGAAACTAAACAATTTAAGGTTCACTACACAGTTTAGATCCATTTGAAATCCACGGGTAAAATAATTCTTGGCCATAAAAATAGTAGTGTGTTCTTCGGTTTTAAATATTTTTAATAATTGCTGACAGATATGTTTATTGTTGTTCCAGGTTGAGAGATGAACACCGTCTAAAACTGGGTATGGGCAGCTATTAGATGACACTACCACCAAAATTATGGCAATGTTATGGGGTGTTTAACTGAAGACTAAGAATTATGGTCCAAACTCTGGAGTTGAAGCTTAAAATAGATGCAATGGAGGACAGCACTCAAATTCTAAAAAACCAAAGATCAATGATACTAGATTGTGTACAGTTTTGTTTGGGTTATCAAATGAACAAAGTAACGTTCAGCTTGGAAAACTTCCTGTTCGTAATGGCCCAGTAAACCATATTCATTATAGGCTAATATTGTACAAATGCATCTGTGTTTGTGAGACATTAAGTGTATTGCGTTTTGAATAATTTATTCTACAAAAAAAAATTCTAATAGAATGGGGAACTACGTGATTCCTTAAAATGCGAATACCTACCGCTACACAGAAATAATAAAAACATTGCAAAATTTTATTCTCTGTAACCCATGATATATTTTTTAAAATATAAACATAATTTAAGGACTTTTTTGCGACAATGCCTATACCCAACTTGACTCTTCTAGTGACGTGGTTTTTCAAACTTCAAAAGATCATTGGCCATAATCGCTTGTTCATACAATCTTTATTAAACGTATTTGGAAGTACTTTTAAGAGATTATGACAATATCAATTTACAACGAACTGCACGTTTAGTGGTTGACCCATTTATAGTTTTGCTCACTATGCTTTCCTTTATGACTGTAGGGTGGCCTGACATTTTGTTGAACCTTAGGGGAGACTCCTTAGTTTCGAATTAATGTCCATGGGTAATTCCTTATAAATATAGAAAGCTAAGGGATTAAAAGCCAATGTACAGGCTAGACAATAAAAAAGAAATACACAAATGTGGTGTTTTTGACTTAGTATGACATAATAGTTAATTTTGGTAATAAATAAACTGTTAGTACTAATGACCGGTATGTGGAGACTGTAAACAGAAAATCGTAACTGGTGGCTATGTTGTGTAAATGCTAGCTTTTTTTTAATCAATTCCTGCACTATCTTCACCGAAATCAAATTACGAAGAAAAAAAAGCCGTTAAGGTAGTGTAGAAATAGCATTATTATGACAATATGGAGTCTGTTTGTCATTCAATTACGGATGTGTTTATATCTCAAATACGGGACAGGTATATATGTCTGTCGTGTGTGTCTATAAATGTCATGCTTTCCTTTTATTTTGATTAACCTGACTGAGTGGGTGGAGTAGATGAATTTGTATTTGTAGGCAGAGAAACCGATTTTGTTGCTTTCTAGCATGTATTTGCTATATTTTGAGAGGAAATTATATGGTCTTTCAGGAACAAGGCATGTTTTGTTAGTTTTGAAAAATAGAATTCAAGTTATTTAGCGTAATTAGTGTACATGTCTGAAAATATTCTGAATTTCAAAGAAAACTGTAAATATGCATAGTACCGATTATACACAATTTCAGGTTCTAGAACAAAAGTTGTAGTGCGTTATTGATATTTTCAACACAAAATTGCTCAGAAATCATCAAAATATTGCGACATTTTCCATTTTGAGATAATCGACACATAATTGCCAAGGGAAGTATCTCTTGCAGGTAGAAATAGACCATCTTAGTTTTGTTATTTTCCAATGACCGAATGTGAATTTGCACACATTTTCAATTTTTTTTTTGTAGAAACTATAATTGGAGCGTGTAAAATTGTATATACTTGTTCATTTAAGTAGGCATTAATGTAGGAGAATAGGTTTCCATATAAAAATACCTTGAACTATCAGACCCAAATTAAATTGCATTCTGCCTATGACCAACTCTGATCAGACGTGCAAAATCAGACTTTACTGGAATAACGGTATTAGACACTCATAATACTTACAAGGGGGTCCCAAAGGATGAGGTGGTGGTGGTGGTAGTGGTGGTAGGTCGGGTGAGAGTGGAGGGGGGAGATGGGGGTGGGGGGGTGGGGGAGTTGAGGGGGGGGGGGGTTTCACGTGATCACGTAAAATAAAAACAAGGAATCACGTCTTCACGTGAAAAATAGCAGAACTTTCACATTTCAACGTTAAATGTGGATGAAAAGACGTGAAGCGCTATAGGCTCGAGCTTCTTTCTCTAGTACAATGTGTGGGTTTGCAACAACAACAAGAAAAAAAAACAAAAAAAAAACACACACACAAACTTGAGCCGTCAGATGTATTCTGAGCTTTCAAATTGACCCCATTAACAAAAATACAAACAATAAACTCAAACGGAGGAATAGCTTCTGCCATTCTGGCAACCTGTCATGAAGGTCCATAAACAAGCAGATACGATTCTCGCGCGCTATTAGAATCTGCGCGCACCTAGCGGTATTATGTTGTACTACGCAAGACCATCATACAAATAGTAATAGATTTGGACATCCAGTCAAGCGGGAGACCACCTTTGTGTCAGC
>JAWPHD010013582.1:0-67183 GCA_037043455.1 Cyrtodaria siliqua | reverse complement strand
CAACATTTGATTTTTTTGGCATTACACTCCCTCTACCTTAATACGTCTGGCCCGTTTACAAGCTCAGTTGATAGCGAAATCGACTATTGCGACATTCTATTATTATTACCCGCGGGTGTAATTTTAGTGTGGGTTCAACCCCACGAATCGGTATATATGTTTTTTGTGCCACTATTGAATTCTGTGAAACAATCTGTGTTTTTTCAGTAAATATTCAATAATGGTTGGTGTGTTATGTTTGTCAACGCAATTATTTTGTGTTTTATAAGCTAAACGTTACGGACATGGTCTCTTTCAATACCGAGCTCCACAGTGCTTGACTGAAACGCGACATGCGCAGTGAATCAGTCTATACCGAGCGAATCTGATCGTTAGGTCAATCTGCCGTGACCTCCAATGCAGTGTTGTCAGATCCTTAGTAGTGTAGAGTATCGTAGCGTGATAACGGGTCTGATTTTAATGAGATTGGTGAATTTGCAAAGTATACAGTAAGAATGGCAATGGCTGCAAAGCATGCGTGGATCTTGCTCATTGTTAAACGTGCCCAAGATATTATTGAACAAACAGAAGTCGTTATAAATAATGATGAAGGACAATGTTCTATAGCATATAATGTTCACCAGCTCTTTTCCACTCCATGATACAATGTTTTACGAATATGTTATATAAATTTAATATCTAATCATTGTATGGAAGACATCTTTGATACATTGTTTTTTTGAATATTCTATTCTACAAACAAGAGGCCCTACATGGCCTGTATCGCTCTACTGGCTATATGGAGTCTTTGATGGGGAACATGACAACAACATGCACAACTAGGCTTGGTACTGATCATTCCTGCCAAGTTTTACTGAAATCCAGCCAGGGGTTCAGTAACAATTTTCTGGATAAAGTTTGTGTATATTAGGCCACAACTCATTCAACCATAACACAGCGATGATAGGCGCAACTAGGCTTGGTACTCATCATCCCTGCCAAAATTCGTTGAAATTCGGCCAGTTCAGAAGAGACTAGTCTGGATAAGTTTGTGTATCAAAACCTTTAAAGGGCCATAACTCAGCAAAAAATCATTCAACATGCACCTCTATGCCTGGTACTGATCATCCTTGCAAAGTTTCGCTGAAATCCGGCCATGGGTTCAGGAAAAACGCCTGGACAAAGTTTGTGTATTAAAACGGTAACGATATACATAACTAGATTTGGTACTAACATCCCTGCAAAGTTTCATTAAAATCTGGCCAAATGAAAGCCATTTAGTCTTAATGAGGCAAAATACAGCATATTTAATTAAATCAAGGGCCGTAACTCCAGTGTTACTAAAACGATTTGGCTGTTTTTCAAACTTGTCTGAGCTTACATTGATATTAACAATCTATATAAGTTTGGTAAAGATCAAATAATAAATGAAGGTGCTAGTGTTCACAAGGCAGGAAATGGATTTTTTAAAGAAAAAAACAAGGGCCATAACTCCGGTGTAACTGATCCGATAATGCCTTTTTCGAACTTGTCCGAGTTTCATTGATATTAACAACCTGTGCAAGTTTGGTAAAGATCGAATAATAAATGAAGGTGCTAGTGTTCAAAAGGCAGAAAATGGCATTTTTCAGAAAAAACAAGGGCCATAACTCCGGTGTTACTTATCCGATTTGGCTGGTTTTCGAACTTTCATTGATATTAACAATCTTTGCAAGTTTGGTAAATATCAAATAATAAATGAAGGTGCTAGTGTTCACAAGGCTTAATATGGCATATTTCAGCAGAACAAGGGCCATAACTCCGGTGAAATTAATCCGATCTGGCTGGTCTTCGAACTTGTCCGAGCTTTCATTGATATAAAGACACTGGCAACGTTTCGTAAAGATCCGATCAATAATGAAGGCCCTAGAGTGTTCACAAGGCAAAAGATAACGGACAAGTTGTCCGTACGTTAACTTGCTGGCCAGTAGAGCTAAAAACTCAAGACAATCTGCTTTCTTTTCATATACAAACTGATTTTTTCACAAGCCCTAGTGTGCCAGAAAAAAGCCATGTAGATTGTGCCAGTTCGCATACCCAGAATGTGTAGATTCGAGCCTCACTGGGTTGCTTCCTTGTGTGCTTAGGCAAGACACTTCTCGTAGCCTCGTCCATCTGATGGGAACTTAAATCAAGGGGTCCCGTGGTATTGGAGTCTATCCTATCAGATGTTCACTTAAGTAGTAAGTTGATAAAATCGAGTTTCGAGTAGACATTATCCAGTTTTGCGTTTGATACTGTCAATTTGGAATTTTCAACTCGAATAAAAGAACAATCACCCCAAGAGCAGGTAAAGAATCAGGAGTAGGAGTAGGAGAGGTTTCCTGATTCCTATTTACTCTTAACCTCCCTCTGGACGGCTCAAACTAACTTACAATGTGGTGATTAATCGCCCTATCTGTATGCCTGGGGATTGCCTTATATCTGTGTACACCTACTCGTTGGTTAGTTATCACTGTAAAATCATGGTAAAAATTCAGGACAAAATTTCATTAGGATTGGAATATTTTATTGGCATAATCAAACATGTCAAGAGTCAAGATTTTTTCACCAGGAGATGGTAGAAGTTGAATCTTGCACAATTTAGACCAGTATAACTGTTATAATCGACATATCTGAAAAAGTTCATACTGTACAACAATGACTGAATTCCTTGAAATGAGAAACGAGTACGATTAAGCTAATAGCAACAAAATAATGATTGTGTATGGTAATATGAAATAAAAACAATTTGATTAATGGAATCTGCTGTCCTATATAATCAATAAAACATGCAAAATGAAAAATCATCAATTTGACAGTTAGGCTATTTTTTAAATTTCATAACAAAAAACAACGGTAATGAAGTTTTACTATTTGTGCAGAGTAGGAACTGCTGAGAAAGAGAAAGAAAACTGCCAAAAAAGGAAAAAAAACACAACAGCCAATGCACCAGTAGACAATACCTTTATCTGAATAAAAACAATCTATCAAAACAAATTTCATTCTGAACGAGACAAATATCTTGTCAATAACGACTGTAAATTTAAAATCAAAGTACTGCGTACTGAATGGCGAAAACATTAGTAAGCAAATGTTTTTGAGCTGTTCCTATAGTTAAGATTACAGATTGTATAAATTGTTATGATTTTTATTGGCGAAGTGAGTCTTGTTATATGTTATAGATCTCTCAAGCTGAGGCGTCCTTATCCACTGAGTAAGAGGCCGCTAAATCCTCTCCTGAAGTTCATGATTAAGGGTTGTAGGAAGTGCCAAGTTAGTTTCAGATGGTTAAAATCTTTTTTTTTTAGTAGTTGCCATGAACTTGTATTTTTAAAAATGTATATCTAGCATTTTGAAATTCCGGCCTAACTGATTAACTAGACATCAAGAGCAACATTCTGTAAAGTCATGTAAATCCATCAAGTTTTTTTCAGAGTAATCGCCACAAGTTTTTCCTATATAACTATGTAAACGAAGATGGCCGCTGGTGGCCATGTTTGACATTGAATCGAAATGATTTTTGTGTAGGACAAACTAATGCATGCCATTTAAGGTTTAAGGTTCCAAATCAATAACACTGTAATATAGTTTTTGGGAAATGGCCGGCAAGAAACTGTAAAATCTATTTTAAGCCGTGGCGGCCATCTTGCATTTCCGGCTGACATCAAGAGCAACATTCCTATGAAGTTAAATGAAAAATCTGTCAAGTAGTTTCAGAGGAGTAGTCGCCACAACAGTGATCCAAGAAAATTAAAATTGGGAATAGCCCAGGACAAATAGATTTCAAAAGTCCACTTTCCCTTACTGAAAAGACACTTGCCCTGATTTTGTTTAATTGCCCCGAAATTGTTATTACCAATGAATATTTGCCATACTTTTTGTCGATATTGAATATTCGCTTTTTTTAAACTTTATTTGTTTAAGTAATAATACACATGCGATTAGAATCAAACAATAACTTCTATTTTCCTTTTATTCATCCATTGCATCATATATCAAAAACAATATTATGTTCTTTTACATTTTTAGGATCGGCACGATCCTAAAAATGTAATCACATCAAAAACCGTACCGGGTCCCGCAAATTAGTAAGTTCATACATTAAAGGTATTGTCTACTGGTGCGTTAGCTGTTTGGTTCAGTATAGTATTAATTCAAAGAATGACTTAATAAAGTTAAAAGTTTTTCTGGATGGGGTCACCCCACTCATAATAGTAACAGAGAAGTTTTAAAAGGTATCTGCTTATCCCAAGAATAGGACTTTTCTTCTGTTTATAACACATTCTAATACACCCGCACTATATAGTCTAGTTTAAAATATCTCGTTATATTGAACGATATATCACTGTAATTTTTGTGACGTTAGGAGAATAATTTCAGATGTGTGCGTTATTTTCACATTTTAGGGGTATTAGAATAGAAATAGAACATCGTTTACGGTGAATTATCTATAATATATCACGGTTTGTCGTTCAGTTGTAAACAATAATTTCACTTGCCCTTCGGGCTCGTGAAATGTTTACAATTGAACTCCAAACCGTGATATATACAACGATAATTCACAGTAAACAATGTTCTATTTCTTAAGTAACATAACCATTGTTTCCCAGTCTCAATAATGGAAACAAATCTACGAATCTCCAGGTGAACAGCAACAACCATATATTTATTTGTTTAGAGCTTGATGCGAGAACGCACGATCGCAAAAATTTATGCATGATATGGTGTTCAACTTTGAAGAGTAGAAAGACTATTTTCTCTATGTGCTAGGGATTAAAAATCAAGAACAACTTTACACATTCTCATGCAACCGTTACCAGATAGATTGACAACAATGAGAACCATATGAAGCTACCAGACATTAACATCTTTCTTTTACACACAAGAATTTTAATAAGGCCTTTTTTAAAGGGACACATGGCAATCTTGATTTTAAAAATGCATTTGTTAGATTAATAATTATAAGAATAGTTCAGGAACTAATTTTTACATATTACTTACAATAAATTATATTGCACCAATAATATTTTAACAAAGACAAATGAAATCTCTATTGTTTATTTAATTATCTGCAAACATTTTTCAGTGAAAATTATACAGGATTAATAAATCGAGGTGCTAATTTTAAAGCTCGATATAAAACTCAAGATTGCCTTCTGTTCCATTAATACTTCCCATAAACTGCTAAAATTAATAAAAGAAATAATCACATTTAAAATACAAATTTGTAAGTAGGGACATGTTGTATGAAATTATTTTTTTTGTCAATTTCGAAATATACTCAAGTCATTTTGCGAGTCAACAGTACTAACGCCGTTGATCAGGAAATGACATACAATTCCATGATGTGTATCAGGTAAGCAGCTCATCAAAACTGAATAGCACGGATCAAGATTGCTTAAAATTGTTAAAAATATATTTTATTCGTACAAATATGTATGATTTTGTCCGAAATCAGATCGGGAATATAGACAGGATATTTTCATGAAATTTACAGGATATTTTCGTGAAATTTACAGTCTTATTGTGTGACGTCAATATCGACCTGTGATATTTACTTTATAAACAACCACCTACCTCCCATTTCAGTCAACAGTCGGATTTATTGACCATTGAATACTACTACTGACCTCTGCTTTGCCTCAGACAACAGTAGTCCAATATGGACTTTTGAATAGGCCAATAAACGGTTCTTTGGACAAAGTAAAAGTATTAAAGTTAGAGCCACAATCGAATATTATATAATATGTATAAACTAATTATCAAGAACTTCAGTTCACATATAATTGAATTGAATTTTATAGTCTCACCAACAGCTAAGGTCATATGGCGACTTTCCAGCTTCCACTGGTGGAGGAAGACCCCAGGTGCCCCTCCGGGCAATTTTCGTGCACGGGCGGGCACCTGGGTAGAACCACCGACGTTCGGCAAGCCAGCTGGATAGCGGATAGCTTCCTCACATAAAGATTCCTAGAGGTCACATATAAGAATAAACTGTTAACAAAATCGCAGATCATTTATGCTTTTAATATTTAAATTTGTAGTTGTCACTTAATTTTAATATCACATTAATGTCAATTTCATGCTAAATTTAGAAATAGAAGTAGATTTAAGGCACACCAATACATGAAAGGTTATATGGCGCCTAACAGAATAAACATGCCAGGCTCATCCTCCATGTCCATACAGATAAAAGATGGAGAATGAGCCTAGAACCTTCTCACCTGCAGAACTGCAGAGTTGCTGCAAATTCTATTGTAGACACACAATTTACATTGGAGCCACGTTTATTGTTTTTCCTGCCACTGCTCTAGTGATTTGAGCGAAATGGCACCTTAAACAATGCAGGGGTCATGATGAAGATATTTAATGAACATGAGCAAAAAATGATAAAATGAACATGAATTTGGGGTTCTACTCCTCCAACGGGATCTGTAGTGGCTCTATTCTTTGACCCGGAACCACACGGGGCAAATAGAAGTAGAAAATGATCAGGTTCCAACAGACTTCAAAAGTGAGAATCGCATTCTATCATTGCAATTAAACCAATCATAGAAAAGGAATTTTGTCATTGAAATAATATTACTGTTTACCTATCAATGTCTAGAATAGAATAAATCTCACCACTGACCTCAATGGAAGTAGATGCATGTTTATGCGTTTAAAGATGCCATTTCTGTATACAGACAACTTATAAGCACTGTCAGCGAAGTACGATGACTATGTACAGCTAAAATCAGCATCAAAATTTATGAAAACAAAAATCTGATCATGATTTAAACAACTATTCAATCATAAAATTGCACATTCTATTTTCACATATACATGATAACATGCAATTTTTCACATTTTCTAAATCTGAGCAATTTGGTTTCGTTTTCCGAGTAACAACATTATTATCTACAGTATTTTCCAGACATCAAGCCCGTGAGGCATCATTTATGTTTGTGCACATGCAACCAACATTTTGAACAATTGGCAGGGAGGCATCATGATTAATGGGATTTTTATTCAATTGTTTAGTACCATCACTTCAATGCTTTTTAGTTTAGTTTAAAACTTATTTATTTTACACTGATTGTAACGAAAGCTCTATGAACTTATGTGAATCACTCTCGATGTCTTCCTGGGTAGAACCAGTACTAAGCAATGCAGGTAAAGTGTCTTGCTCAGGGACACAACGCATATGGCAATGGCGGGAATCGAACCCACGACTTTTGGATCATGGGTCCAACTCTCTACCACTAGACCACAGCGCTTTTTCAAAAAACAGTAATTATTAAAACATATCTATGAACTTGTGATTTTCATGAGTAGTAATTATTATGCCATATAATTTTATTTTAAAAATGGCATACAATTACTGGATGTTTCAGCATTAAATATCAGAGTATCGGTAATTTTTTGGCAGACCTGGAAATATTAAAAAAAACACATCTTGAATGCAATCGGAAATATTCAGTTCTTGAGGTCATGAAGTTGAATACCTGTTCACAATATTACCCTTGATGATCCCATCTACAAAATGTCTTGTCAAACATTGTTTTTTGATTCCTTCAATTATGTAGTGCTTGCAATTTATATCAAGACTTTATTTCTTAATTGGCCTTTTTATTTCTTTATTTTTCCATACCAAAGTGCAGTAACTCTGTTGCTTCCTAATTCGAACACTCTTTCTCAAAATGTTGAATCAAATGTTGGTGAGGCGGTTAACATATTCTCAATAACTATATGTTCTGATATTGTTTTTGCACTGGCGAAACAAAAATCGAAGAAAAAACAATATATTTTGTTTCATGTAAAATACTAGGAATCTGTGCAGCTTTTAAGTCTGTATAAACAAATATCGGGAAAATTGATCTACTACCATGATACCCATCATACCGTCCTGTTGGTGACGATACACAGCCTGAATTGTTACATCACCAGTTTTATGTTTTGTTACACATTCTTTCACACATACGAAAACAACGACGCGCACTTCTTTGATATTTAATAAAACAAGAGGCCGTGGACGCTCTACTGGCTAATATGGCTCTTATAACATCAATGAAGTGAGCGACTATCGTCTTAAACTAAATCAAGACACATAACTCCGCCATTTCTGGTCCGATCTGGCTGGTTTTCGAACTTGGCCAGTAGAGATAATAAAAATAATAATAATAAAAAAAAAATATTTAAAAAATTAAACGATTTATAAAAAATAATAAAGAGATATAAAAATAATAAAAGAAAAAAAAAGTCAAAAAATCTGGTAAAGCTTGGTAAAGATCAGATGAAAAATGAAGGCCCTATAGTCTCAACGAGGCAAAATATAGCATTTTTAACTAAATCAAGGGCCATAATAACTCCGCTGTTAGTGGTCTGATCTGGTTGGTTTTCGAATTTATCCGAGCTTTTATTAACACTAACAATCTGGTAAAGATCGTATGAAAAATGGAGGCCATATTGTCTTAACGAGGCAAAATATAGCATTTTTAACTAAATCAAGGGCCAAAGCTCCGCTGTTACTGGTCCGATCTGACTGGTTTTTGAATTTGCCCGAGCTATCATTGACAATAACAATCTGGTAAAGTTTGGTAAAGATCGGATAAAAATTGAACGCCCTATCGTCTTAAAGAGGCAAAATAGCATTTTTAACTAAATCAAGGGCCATAACTCCGCTGTTACTGGTCCGATTTGGCTGGTTTTCGAACTTGTCCGAGCTTTCATTGACATTAACAATCTGGTAAAGTTTGGTAAAGATCAGATGAAAAATGAAGGCCCTATCGTCTTAACGAGACAAAAGTTAACGACGGACGACAAACGGACAACTCGGCATCCCATAAGCTCTGCTGACCTTTGGCCAGTAGAGCTAAAAATTGGCATAATGATAAAATTATATACACAATGATAAAACCACGTACTCACATCCAACAAACATAATTAAATTTAGTACTACAGAAAGCTTCAAATAACCGATAAAATAATAATGAGGAGTAAAACACCGAGTAACGCCTACGTCACACTCAGCTTTTAATGCGAGTGTTCAAATATTTCACTACGCTATACGATATGCATGGGTAATATATAAATATGATGTCTTTGACATCTAGAGTTCTGTCCAAATCTGAAGTCGCAATACCAGCACGGTTCACCATTAACTATGTTTCTACATGTCGTGGTACTCGTGTAGCTGCCTTGTGGACGACGCCCCACGACGAGATCAGTGCTACATCTATGATGAGGGTTGTAAGCGTCCCATGTCTTCTTTATTCTGTATTCACACAATGTCTGTTGTTGTAGTTCAAGAAATAATCTGTGAAAAAAAGGGTCTTTTTTATTAACATGTTGTAACCTTCAAATGAAAGCTGCATATTAGTACTTAGTATCATGGGACTTATCAAATATGAGAAAATATGTGTCATCCATGGAAGCTTGTTTTATACTGAGTTTATAAAGCGAGTTGGATATTAAAATAGTAAGCTTAGAGGCTGTGCAATGAATATTCAATTTAAATAGGCATGATTGTGCAATGGATATATAATTTAGACACGAATGTGCAATGAATATTCAATTTAAATAGGCATGATTGTGCAATGGATATATAATTTAGACACGAATGTGTAATGGTTATTCAATTTAAATAGGCATGATTGTGCAATGGATATATAATTTAGACACGAATGTGTAATGGTTATTCAATTTAAATAGGCATGATTGTGCAATGGATATATAATTTAGACACGAATGTGTAATGGTTATTCAATTTAAATAGGCATGATTGTGTAATGGATATATAATTTAGACACGAATGTGTAATGGATATTCAATTTAAATAGGCACAATTGTGTAAATGGATATATAATTTAGACACGAATGTGTAATGGTTATTCAATTTAAATAGGCACAATTGTGTAAATGGATATATAATTGAATGTGTAATGAATGTTCAATTTAAATAGGCAGGCACGATTGTGGGAGATTCTATTTATTACATAACTCCAAAAAGGCCACAAAATGTACATTAATGCCATCAGAACTGCTTGCGGATTTCCATAATCTTGTTCTTTCAAGTTACAAAAAGCGTTGAGGTAATTGTAATGGCACACTGAGCTGAACGGGACCAAGCAATAAATCAGCCTTTATCTGCATATGAACTACATTAGTGTATCAGGGCTCCAGATAAGCTTTCAGCACAATGCGTAATGTACGCACAACAAAAATATTACAGCACAATGCGTGTTGTACGCACGACAACAATATTACATTATGTATTTACAAACTGCGTATTCTTAAAAAACAAGTTTTGGACAAAGCATTAATGTAAAATATTTACTCTTTAGGCCAGAAAGAGTATACATTCAACATTGCCGCTGTCTTTTTAAAATGGCATTAATTTGTGTCAAACAGCTCACAAAAAGGCTTTTTTTTTTTTTTTGGAAAGCATCTACTAGTAATTGCTGAAGGCACTTGATTGTCATTCAGTACCTCATATTTCAACAAGAAAAGTGGTTCCACGAAAACCAGGTTTTCCATTTGAAATGCTATTATACTACCGGTAAGATGAAAATATTTTTCTACAAAATAACAGCAAAATACATAAATGAAGTTGTTTAAGTTCTTGTATTAAAGTGATATAAACAGTGTACAATACAGAATAAATAGAATAACATGTCATGATGTGAATCACAAACATAAATACTTTTTCAAGGAAAACCTGGTTAATAAGCATCTACTGAGTACGCTTGGGTGCACTTAAGATTTTTTTCTCAACTATCAAGTGTATGCGGGTATTTGGTTCTCTATCGTTAGTTTTTTAATGCTTTTTGTACGCATTTAATTTTAATGCGCTTGTAGGTGAAATAATATGCATCTTATCTGGAGCACTGGTGTATTACGATAGTTTTGTCACCGATTTATTTCACTCCCAAAAACTCTATTATTTATTTTACTGTATAATCGTCTCTTTTATGTCACAGTAGGGATTAAGGGGAGGAATCCTTTCTAGTTAGAAATTGTACCCATGTTGTGGATATGTTACATTTTTAGTAAACTATTTGGAAGTCTATGTTTGCTACTCCTTGTTATTTGGAGTGTCTCATTTATATGATCATTGAAAATATCATTATAGAGTAACTTGTTCAATATTGAGTTCTCATTATTAAAACTAGATTTGTCAGTGAATGTTTTTATATTACCTATAACAAACACTTTGTTACACAGATGCTCTGTTAAACAAGGATTAAACATGGACTACCAGAAATGTTGATATACTTGTGATAATGTACTCACAAAATGGATTTATCATGCAGATATAAATATATATCTTAATAAATCTTGCTTTATTAGGCACTGACCAATAAAGCAAATCAATGCGGAATCCCTCGGCGTTTATTGTACGCAACGTTATTGGACGTCATAAAACGAACAAAAAATAACATGGCGGCAAAAATGGATAATAGTAATTAATACAGAAAATGTGGATAATCTACACAGAATATTATGTCAGTGCCTTTTACTATCAAGTTTATTAGGCTCGGCACTAAAACGAAGAAAGGCTTGGCAGAGCCTCGTCATTCTTCAGTTTCTAAGCCTCGTCTAATAAACTTGATAGTAAAAGGCACTGACATAATATTCCCTATATATCAACATATTCAATTTTAAAGAAAAGATATTCATACCTGCTTTACAGTGTTTTTAATGAAGTCTTTTCTGTCCGACAAGTCAAAGGATGGATATCTCCCATACACCTGCAAAATCGTGAGAAACTTTATATAAGCGTTCATTTACATTATAGAGATGTATAATAATACAATTATTTTGTTACCTTGTTTTAAATCATTGCGACTTTGACCGATTCCGATTGACCCCATTATCAATTTAGGTCTACCTCTCACCAAGATATAACTGCAAATATGAATTCAATACACGCACTTCTCTTAAATCATCGAAAACCAATTTTTATTCAAAGACCTTTGAACTCGAAAAATATAGGCATCTTCCTTTCACCAAGGTTTACCTACACAGCCAATATGAATTAAATGGATTCAGTCCTTCTCTTTTTGATGAACAGAAATCGGTCTGCATCCACCTCCAAAACCATGTCTAGTAAATAACGTTTTTTATCGTTAAAAGTTCTTAATAATCAACTAAATCATTCCAATACAGTAACTGTTATGATTCTGGTAATACCACTGGAAAACCTGGAAAACACTTACATCTTTCAATATTGTTTTCATTGTGACCTCTTCCAAGTTAGCATTATCCAACATTTTCTTTATGGCATCTTTTAATTCATCATTCTGCAAATAAAATGTTATATTTGTGTCATTGCACTGAATGCCGAAATCAACGTAGTACAATGTAATACTAATACAAGATTATAATAGGGTCGACCCATTCCCAAACCTGCGGGTATGTTATTTTACTAGAATAGGTTAAATGAGAAATTACACCCAAACAACAGGTAGAGTAGGAACATCTCGAAAGGATCTTGGACCTATTTAGGTTATTATGTTCAATTAATAGAAGATTTAAAAAAAGTTGGCATTAGGTAATGAGTCCCACGGTTTTGATACCATATGGCTCAGATTATTATATTTGGAGGTGCATCTGACAGCTTTAATAAGAGGTTAAAGTGTAGGTTAATGTTTTTAGAATTTAATGTACAACTGTATTGTAATCTATAAAGTGATTCTTTGCAGGTGTGTTGCTCTGTCAAAGGTATTTAGGTATAGTATTTTGCTCTTGTGACTCGTCTGCCCTGATCTTGATTTCCCCCAATTTTTCCCTGCCCCGATTTATGGGAACTCTGTTAGTAGGGCATTATAGTGATTTAAACAAGAGGTCAATGACCTTGAAGCTCTACTGATTGATTTTGATTTCAGGAAGTAGTCGCTACAGACTTGTCTTTTGAAAATCTATTTTTAACCGTGGCGGCCATCTTGAATTTCAGGCCGACCTGAAATTTTGCTAAGATCAATAAGACATTAAGAGCAACATTCCTGTAAAGTTTCATGAAAATCCATCAGGTAGTTTCAAAGAAGTAGTCGCTACAAGTTTTCATTATATAACTCTATGTAAACAAAGCAGCCATGTTTAAGGTCAAATCAAAACGATTTTCGACAAGGACCAACATCATGTCATACTGATCATTTTAGAAAAAGTCCCATATCAATATCTCTTATTGTTTTTGGGAAGTAGTCGCTACAAATTTATTTATTTTAAATCTATTTTTAGCTATGGTGGCCATCTTGAATTTCCGGCCGACCTGAAATTTTTCTAGGATCAACTAGACATCAAGAGCAACATTCCTGTGAAGTTTCATGAACATCCGTCAAGTAGTTTCAGAGGAGTAGTCGCTACAAGTTTTTACTATATAACTCTATGTAACCAAAGATGGCCACTGGCAGCCATGTTTAACGTCGAATCAAAATAATTTTCCACAAGGATCTACATCATGTCATGCTGATCATTTTAGAAAAAGTCCCATATCAATATCACTTATAGTTTTCAAGAAGTAGTCGCTACAAACTTATTTTTTAAAAATCTATTTTTAGCTGTGACGGCCATCTTGAATTTCCGGCCGACCTGAAATTTTGATAGGATCAATTAGACATCAAGAGCAACATTCCTGTAAAGTTTCATGACAATCCGCCAAGTAGTTTCAGAGGAGTAGTCGCTACAAGTTTTTACTATATAACTCTATGTAAACAAAGATGGCCGCTGGCAGCCATGTTTAACGTTGAATCAAAACGATTTTTGTCTAGGATCAACATCATGTAATGCTGATCATTTTAGAAAAAGTCCCATATCAATATCACTTATAGTTTTCAAGAAGTAGTCGCTACAAACTTATTTTTTAAAAATCTATTTTTAGCTGTGACGGCCATCTTGAATTTCCGGCCGACCTGAAATTTTTCTAGGATCAATTAGACATCAAGAGCAACATTCCTGTAAAGTTTCATGACAATCCGCCAAGTAGTTTCAGAGAAGTAGTCGCTACAAGTTTTTACTATATAACTCTATGTAAACAAAGATGGCCGCTGGCAGCCATGTTTAACGTTGAATCAAAACGATTTTTGACTAGGATCAACATCATGTCATGCTGATCATTTTAGAAAAAGTCCCATATCAATATCACTTATAGTTTTCAAGAAGAAGTCGCTACAAACTTGTATTTTAAAACTCTATTTTTAGCTTTGGCGGCCATCTTGGATTTCACATCAACATGAATTTTTGCTAGGATCAACTAGACTTTATGGGCAACATTTCTGTAAAGTTTCATGAATATCCATCCAGTAGTTTCAGCTGTGAAGTCGCTACAAATAAAAGTTTACGGACAGACAGACGGACAGACGGACAGACGGACAGACGGACGGACGACGGACACCGCATAAGCTCCGCTGATCTCTGATCAGTTGAGCTAAAAACCGAGCTATGTAAACATTAAGAGACAAACAAAATAAACAAAAGTACTTTTGGTAAGAATGTATAGTGGTTGTGTATGTTATGTATAGAGTGTTGTCTTGTAGGGCAAAATGTCTTTAAATAGAAACTGAGCTAAACACAAATTTTCGGACATCGTGACGAATAAGTTTTTGCTAAAAAGCGACCCAAACAAAACACTTACTGTAGGAGGTCCTTTAGGTTTAGGAGCAGCCTTTGTCTGTAAAGGTTCATCATCCGAGTCTGAGCTGATATCTGATATATCATCTTCTACTGTTGAAAATGAAACAGAATAGTTGGTCACATGGTTAGCAAACATCAAATTCAATAGTAGAAATACTGTAAAAGCCCCAGTAACCAAATTGCTACTTATTTTCATTGTATAGCATGTGCTCTGATCGAGACTTGAATTACAATGCAGATATTATAAACCTCTTTTATAAGCATACATGCATGTCTTAAAGCGACTATAATTTATGGACAGAACGGCTTTTAGAAGTCCATACATGCAGGTCTTAAGAGATTATAGTTTGGCTGAGGGGGGTTGGGGTGGGGATCCTTATTTATGGGCTTTAATATTGATCATTTCAAAACCATTATATCTGTCAGACGTATATGACTTTAAGATTGTCTATAAAGTTCATTAGGGCTGTTCCAGAAAAAAAGACAGGGGGTGGGGGTGGGGGGGTTTGGAGGCACTTTTGTTTTACCCCCACCACCTACATATTTAAATTTCCTTTTTACCCCACCACCTATATATATTTATTTCCTTTTTGCCTAAGTATTTTCATTACCCACCACCTATAGATTTTGATTTTCAATTTACCCACCACCTACAGTTTTAATGATTGTTAAACCAAATAAATCAACACATTTTTAATTAATAATATAAACATAATAGCGTGGTGGGGGTGGGGGATGGGGGGCGGGAAGAACTTTAAATCAGACGCCCCCTACAGAAGCTTTTTTCAACAAAAAAGGACCTACCTACAGATTAATTTTATAGGTAACAATTCCCCCAAGGAAGCAATTAAAAATAAAGAAACCCCTATAGAAGTGATTTTTTGGTCAAACCCATCCTCTATAGAAGCGATTAAAAAAAAAGAGAAACTTTTATGAAGCCATTACAAAAACAAATCAAAGTATCCATATTTTTGCAACTAACCGCCCCCACCCAACACCCACACCTGTTTATTGATCCAAGTGCAATTCGGTCATTTTGGATGAGTAATTTAAAGAGATAACTGGGGTTTTCCTTTTTTATTTTGGACTGTGTTAATATTTAACTTATTTAAAAAAAATAATAATAGAGACAAAACAATTATAAAACAGACAAAACAATTATAAAACATACATATTCTACATATATATTCTATATTTCTTTCTGGAACAGCCCTTTGCATAAATAATCCTGAACAGTTTCACGTCTATGGCCTGGACATGATTCTGGTTCAACAGCTTAGTCGTCTACATTATTTGATATTACTACCCACCTTTAGTCTTCTTTTTTACTGGAGTGGCCTTCTTTTTTGGAGAAACCTTCTTAGGTTTTGCAACTGGCGTCTTTTCCACCTCCTTTTTAGTTTTTGATTTAGGTTTCTTTGCTTTCAAAGCCACTTTAGGTGTTGTTACTTTCTTGGCTTTCTTCTTGGGTGGTTCCTGAAAACAGGCAGATAATGTAACACTGTCATGGTAGACGATTGATGTCAAATAGAGAATACATTACCTACATGTAAGGTTTCCCTGAGCCATAGGCACGTCTGGACCAGCGGTTGGTAATGCAGACCAGTGTTTTATAGAGAGATTGTCCTGATACAGTGTAATCATGATAGTGCAACATTGACGCGGGTATGCATGGGTTTAAATTACATTTTGACACTCTTTCAGTCATATTATGTCGGTGTCTACTATATTGTGGTATTATTCAGTCATATTATGACGGTGTCTACTGTATTGCGGTATTATTCAGTCATATTATGACGGTGTCTACTATATTGTGGTATTATTCAGTCATATTATGACGGTGTCTACTATCAGTGCTCACGCTACCATACGCCATGGTCGCCATTTGCGATTATTTTATAATACTGTCGATTATTTTAAAGAAATGTCGACAAGAAATGGCGATTATTTTATCTTAATTTTAATTTATTTTTTATTTTTTATTATACATTTTTCGTATAATGGTCTGTTTGACACCCCAAGTAATAAATGACCGCAATAAACATTACATAATCCGTTCACACCCCCTGTGATGTCGCCACGCGCTTATCAATTATCGCTTGTAAAAGTTGTTAATTCCCTTAATTGGCACTTCGTTGTCGGATAATCGGCATTGTTGATACACGCAAACATCATGTGATTAATGGACCGAATAGCCAATCATTAGATATGCCGTTATTTGTTATCTTTCGGGCGATTGACCAATCAGACAATCCGTTACGAATCCAACAGTAGGTACAGTTTCCTGTTTGTTTGTCTGTACACAAACTACGAAGAGATGAAATTAATTTGTGCACGCACTATTATGAACATAGTCGCTACTTTCATCTGCATTAATAGCTATCCCATCATGATCCTGATAGGTAGCAAACTCCCATATGTATTGTGAACTGTGAAAACACTTGCAATAAAGTAATTAAAACATTGAAACAATAAGAAGTTTGAATATTGTGCCTGGCTTCGTGTCGGCAGTTTCAATTTGTCACAACTTTGAGATCGACAATAATGACATAAAACTACATTATCCTACTATTAGGGTTGTGTTTTCTTTCCCCTTTGATAAGAAAGACCATTTTTGGCATTCAAAACACATTAATGCATGAAAAAAGTTCGTAACTGATGGTATTTCGATTAAATGTTTTGAAATTTCGGGCCGTGAAAGTGCGGTGTCATAGTACTTCGGATTTTTTTTGAAAAACGATATATAGATGACAGATACATAAAGTATATTTCTATTCATTATTTAATCCATCATTCTTTGTTTTATCAATGTGTAAGGAGTTCCTGGAATCCTACTTTTAAATTTTAAATTCTAGTCTAGGCTCCTACTTTTTTCACTTGGAGAAAGTGGTGACAAAAAGAAAAATATAGCCAGAGGAGGCCCTGATAGTCTAATAAAATCTGATTGAAAATTTGGCTCTTACGACTGACCAAATTTTCTTCCGCATTAAAGTTGGCTATTATTTTCTTAATTAAAAAATGTGTGGCTATTAATTTAAAATGGCCAGTGTGAGCACTGACTATATTGTGGTATTATTCAGTCATATTATGACGGTGTCTACTATATTGTGGTATTATTCAGTCATATTATGACGGTGTCTACTATATTGTGGTATTATTCAGTCATATTATGATGGTGTCTACTATACTGTGGTATTATTCAGTCATATTATGACGGTGTCTACTATATTGTGGTATTATTCAGTCATATTATGACGGTGTCTACTATACTGTGGTATTATTCAGTCATATTATGACGGTGTCTACTATATTGTGGTATTATTCAGTCATATTATGACGGTGTCTACTATATTGCGGGTGTGTATGGGTTAAAAAGTCCATTTTAACAATCACGACAGTGCCTACTGGTAGCTCAGGCCAACAATAGGAAAGTGTTGGTTTGTCATTTCCCTACCTACAAACAAAAAATAAGGGCCATACCCAAAACTTTTTATCGCACTTCTAAATCAGTAACTTTTTTGTTGTTGCTATCTTTAGAATATCTTTTCTATAATCCATAAGATTTTACTGTCTTCAGATAAAAAAAATAAAAATAACATGCCTACCTACCCACTTTAACTTAAGAATCCTTGGTTGTGAAACAGCCAACAAATAATTAAGGAAGGCCTAGTGAGCTCAATGCTCAACTTTTTAATGCTGCTGCAGGACTCACACAGGAATACCACACCATACACAAATGCCACGTTACCCCATTTTGGTTATACAAAAGGAGATCTCTATATTCAGTAGAGCTTATCAGCAACACCATTAACAAGCGCCTGTTTATGCAGAAGGAAGACTTACCTTGAAATCCTCATCACTTTCATCTGCAGAATCAGACTGTTCCTTTTCTTCTTCCTTCTCATCGTCAGACTTATCAGATTTATCTTCAGGTTCATCCTCCTCCTCCTTCTCATTGTTATTATCTACATCGTCATCAGAATCTGCTGCTACTGCCTTTGATTTTGCTTTCGATTTTGTTTTCTTGTTTTTCTTTTCTGTTGTCTTTTTCTCTTTCTTTCCCTTTTCTTTTGTTGATGATCCTAAAAGTTTAACAATTATTGTAAATACGACTAGAAAATGGATTTTGGAATTCTGTTAAGAAATTAAGTTGAAGATATTAGATTGTTAAAAACCCTAACACAAAACTTTAACATAACGGTTGTTGTCGCAAAGTTATACCTATGTCTCAACACCTTCGAAAGTGGGATGACAAAGACGTCTGTTAAGTAACAGGATTTGAAACGGAAACTAGATGTGACCTATATTTCAAAGAAAGTATGTCAGACTGCTGCAAAAGTTGGTACACCAGGTCAGAACACACTGATGAAACTAGATCCATCTCCCAAACAAAGATGGTGATGTATTCAACATTGCGTCTTCGAAGCACAATACAGGATTTGTACGGAAAACCAGTCGTGACATTTATTTGTGAGAAAATAGATTACACCAATCCAGTTGTCACACTATGTTAGATATATGTTGTCACACTATGTTAGATATATAAAAGAAGAACACCATATATGGTCCATATCCTGCATAAAGACGACGAGATGATGTTTAATGAAAGAAGGTCCAGACCCAGGTACACATACAAACCCAGATGTTTTATAAAAAGTGATTAAATGTGCGTTATCTATTGACTTACTCTTGCGTTTTGCTGCTGGTACTTTTTTGCCAGAACCTTCCGGTTTGATCAACCATTCCATGAGTCTGTCACATATCTCCTCCTTCGTGCCGGACCGTGGCACATCAAGGATCTCACAAATATTCTTTATCATAGGTAACGTAAATGTCCTGAATAAGTAGGAAAGCATTCATACAGCCGTTTTGATTTTTTTGTACGCACAATTTAGTGACTGATTTGAGAGGATCCCAGATAGGTTCCCTTCAAAATTTAGAGAATGAAGTGACAGGATCCCAGGTTGGTTCCCTTCACGCTTTGATTACTCCGGTTCCTTTACCTACCTGGAGGAATGATTATATATGGAATTGCTCCGTTACAGTCCATATGACAAACGAAGCTGACAACCATATAAAGGTTACAGATACAGACTGATGTTGTGAATCACAGAAAGGTAACAGTGCTTGATAATGTGATGTACAAGGAGATGTACCTATCAAGTGTGAGTTCTTTAATTCTTTAGTAATAATGCGGAATTTGTATCTCAATAGGAGGTCATGGCAACAGTTGATCTATGGACCCTAAAGGGAAATGTACCTATGAAGTTTCATTAACATAGGTGTTATTTTACCTGAGATATAGCGCTGAATGCATGTTCTTGAGGCCATGGAGACCTTGACCATTGTCATACATAAAAATTATGTATAAATAAGTGAAACCTCAATTGAACTTACTTTGTCTTAACATGCCCAACCACAATTGTACTTACTTCGCCTTTAACATTTGAACACGCTTCTCGTATTCTACATCGTCCTTGGAGAATGTGAACCCTGAAAACTTCCTGATGTTTTTCTTTACTTCATGCATCTGGAAATAGTATTTAAGACTAAATGATTGATAATCTATATATACAAACATTTTAGTAAAAAAGAGTGTTCAATATTACAAGGAATGTTCCATTTTGTAAATTATCAACAAACCGAAGGAATGTTCCACTTAATTCAAATGAACTATAAGGTGCTTCTAACACGCTAACCTTCAACTTAAAGGTATTTTTATTAGGCAAAAAAAAAAAGTGTTTATTGTATCATAATCGACCATTTACCCCGACTTTATGTATTCAACCCCCACCACAAAAAGTATTATTTTGTGTTTAAGTTGGGCGTTTAAAGGGACACAGACACATTTTCAAGATTGCTGTGTTTCCCTTTAAGGTGTAAGACTAATAATATAGATCATCAAGCATGTCATGACCAGGATTTACTTAAAACAAGTTTATTGTTACTCAAACAGTTTTTAATATGCAGACTAGAACTTGCTCAGATAAAAACAGTTAGGACAAAAAAAAGTATATGATATACTTTTATATAATATGTGTGGCTCCTATTACATGCTAAGAAAAAAATAGAGAAGGTAGGGAAAATATTTTGTATTATATATACATTTTTTTTCTCACTCAATAGTTTTAAAACCTAATAAATTAACTTACAACTGTAATATATATTTGTTGATATCAGGTACAAAATAGACGAAAACAATTTGAAAGAAATTTGTTTTGGCATAATGTTTAAGGTCGGCCCTTAAAAACAGGGTCAGTCGGGAAACTGGAACAGCACATATAATTTTATTTCCCACAAACATCCAACTTACTGTGCCAACTCTTCTGAACAATACTCTGTGTAACGGCTTGGTATCTTCTGCTTTTGTGCGTTGTAATTTGAACTCAACTGAAACAAACAGTTTTAAACTTGCTATACAAGTACAGATATTAAATAAATATTAAAAAGTAATTCTGGACATAATAATAGTTATTTCCAACCCCATTCAACCCCATTCAAATGCCAACCCCCCATCCCACCCTAAAAAAAATCAGTGAATTTTTTAAATTTTACAAAAAAAAGGTCCGTAACTCCGGTTTACAAGGTGGATGTTGATACCGAATTGAAATGCACATCATAGGTAAGCATCCTGTAGTTTTGAAACAATTGAAATGCACATCATAGGTAAGCATCCTGTAGTTTTGAAACAATTGAAATGCACATCATAGGTAAGCATTCTGTAGTTTTGAAACAATTGAAATGCACATCATAGGTAAGCATCCTGTAGTTTTGAAACAATTGAAATGCACATCATAGGTAAGCATCCTGTAGTTTTGAAACAATTGAAATGCACATCATAGGTAAGCATCCTGTAGTTTTGAAACAATTGAGAAATGCACATCATAGGTAAGCATCCTGTAGTTTTGAAACAATTGAAATGCACATCATAGGTAAGCATCATGTAGTTTTGAAACAATTGAGAAATGCACATCATAGGTAAGCATCCTGTAGTTTTGAAACAATTGAGAAATGCACATCATAGGTAAGCATCCTGTAGTTTTGAAACAATTGAAATGCACATCATAGGTAAGCATCCTGTAGTTTTGAAACAATTGAAATGCACATCATAGGTAAGCATCCTGTAGTTTTGAAACAATTGAAATAATAGCACAATAAAGGAAGGAACTATTCCACAGGACCAGTAAACGTACAATTTTAGCAAAAAATAGAAGCTCATTAGAATAAAATATGACTTTGACAACGGTGTTGCTAATTATAAATAAAGTGTGTGATGCTGATGTTGTCAAACACTTCTAAAACAGACCAGAGAAGCATTTGTTTCACCAGTTAGTTATTATTTTATCCTTGGAAACCCGTAAAGTCATATATTTAAGCGATTTTCGTAACTTGATGGCAACTCGTAACATTTTGCCAGCCGTTGCAATTTCAACTCACATTTTCAAATCCAAAACTCAAAACATATACAGGTAAATTTCTAGCAGCAGCACGATTGACCTCGGAAAGCAAAAGGCCGCGTTAATATGACAAAGGTTTCAATAAATGTTTTGTTTGTTTGTAACAGACAGAAGTCGAGCGTGTGCAAGTATAAATAGATTTTGATGTCTATTGCTTGGGGTTGATTACACTTGATGTTACACTTTCTGTCTTTTTTCCTTCTTTTTTTTACTTTAAAAACTTTTATTTGGGATATATGAAACCACGACACAGAGATAAGGCTTACGGTTGTGAAAACACAAAAATTCAGCGGTATCTTTAACGTGCAAGGGGCATTGATCGAAATTAGCACTAGCCCGAAGGTGAAAAAACTAGTAAATTTATATTAATTCGGGCAAGTAAAAATCTAGAATTTTCATTTAGTCCTGTGGTCCCGTGTATCATCCGAGCACATTAAAGAATCATAGGAATAAATTTGTTAGGAGCATCACCCACCCACCCCACACACACGATAGTAAGAGCTAAAATCATGTAAAACGATATCAAATGAATAGTCTCTGTGGCCGAATGGCTAACGAAGTTGCTTTGTAAACCTTCATCAATTTTTGATACGAAGGACATGGAAGCTAGGATTTTCACTGTATGTACACAATATATATAGCTGTTTCTGTTAATGGCGCATATATAAATAGCTGGGTTGTGTACTATTAATTTTTAGGCCGAACTGTTTTGATAACCAGTGTTATAATATAATATTCTAGTAATTTCTAAATTATTGTTTACGTCATGTGCATTGCCCCAGATAAGCAGCGTTTCTGCGTAGTTCACTCAATTAAAATTGCTAAATACCCAATTAATTTCCCTGACATGCGTACCAGATACGCAAGCAATTTCCTTTTCACTCAAATATTTTAATTTTCGAGCGTATCGACAGTCAAAGTGTTCAAATGATTGATGGACTGATATTTTTGTACATATTCCAATATTTACAAAAAGCAGATTTTACTTCCGGTGCTTATCTTGACTAGGACGTTACATAATTATCGATAAAGTGGAGCTGTAAAAGAGAACGCTATATAGTTGAATATGTACGCTATACCAGTCTATACTATTGTGTAGTCGTCTGGGCGCTTTTTTGAAAGCGTTTGCGTTGTGCGGACGATTAAAATCATTGACAAACCACTGCCATGAATAACAAGTCAATAAAGCTCACATAAAGACGGGTAAGTTACCTTGCTTGTTTTACATTTGATCCCCAAATCACCCTATTATTTTTGAAAATTTGAAATTCACTCAATTTATTTTAATTTCATGAGTGAAATACCCAATAGGTCCAAAAGTTATCTGGGGTCTGCATGTGATACATTCAAGGTCACTGAAATATTCTTAAGCTTCTATGGCCTTCTATGAGGCATGATATGAATTATGACTGTTAAGGTTATTTAAACATAACTTTTTTTATCTTACTGGAATATTCTAATAAAATGTTTTATGACATTCTATGACCAGGGTTTGACATTAACAGTTGTCCCCTTGTCCTGTGCCATGTAGATTCTACTGGGGACAAGTTAATTGTCCCAGGTGACCTGTCCTACGGGCAACTAAATTTTATAAAAGAAAATTAATTTTACATCTTTAAAACTTGTGACTGAAAAAATGTCAAAACATTGGTGAGCACATTGTAAATGACAATTAAAACCCATCTTGTTTTCATTGGTGGAATGCAACTGAGGGAATATATAATGTCACTTTCATGACTGATCTTGTTTTTTGTATCACTTTTACATGAAGTGCGGGGACAAGTAAATTTGATTGGGGACAAGTAAATTGTGTAAGTTTTAAACTGTTTATATACTTGTCCTTCAGCCTTTTGGGGTTGGTGTTTGGTTTCAGTATTCAGTATTTGAAATGAGTATAAATTCAGTATAGTGAAATTACTGGATGCTTTGAATTAAAAACATATTGTGAGAGGATAAATTATGTGCTTATCTATAATAAAAGTGACATCGGATTATTATTATAATGGACTATTGTGAATTAATAAACCAGGAAAGAGTGGAAGTGAAATTGGGATTAAAGGGAAACCTGACAATATTATTTGGACTTTATTCATATATTGGATTTTAAAGAAATACTGGATCCATTAATGTATCTTCTGTAAGCAAATATTTTTCTTTCTATTATTTGAATAAATCTGTTGATTAAATTTTAAAAATAGTTTGTGCTGATTTTACTTCCTTTCTTGTTCCTTTCTTGTTACATTTTACCTGTAACAATATGCAGAGACAATCTATGTTTAAACAGAAACAGGACTGATGAGGCAGACGGAAGGACTGAGTGCAATCCTATAGTATTTCCAGTCATGACCGGTACCACGTATAACTGCCACAAAAAATTATATACAGATGTTGATGGACCATTCAGCCAAACATGTTTTTAAACACCTGTTGCCGACCATGAAAGCTTTCTTATTGACTTAATGATTACGGACTGGTTAGTATCACAGTATACAGAACACAGCAAGCTACATACAGAATATAAACACAATTTTCTCATGCAATTGTATGCATCACAGTGTAGTGTCACCATCCACCCCTCCCACAAACCACTCCTTGCCACCATCACCACCACCACCACCACAAACCCATAACCAATAAAATATGATGAAAATAGGTCTGCAAGAGATAACCCTTTGAAATGTATGAACATGTATAAAGAGATAAAACACTCGAAAGTGTGATCCAATATTGAAGATGACAAGCACCGGTTTCCAGATATATAAACCAACAAGTATTAAATGAAATAAGAATAAATGTCAATAAAATGAATTAGATAGTAAACACAAGCAGAATGGGGTGCATGGTCTTCCACAGGATTTATTTTAGGAGTAGAGGGTATGAACGTGGACGACGAACATGGGGATGGGCGCGATGGAAAGGCGTCCCCATCCCGCACCGATTTTTCCACCCTTGATCAATGGAAAGAAGAGATTTGGCAAATATCTAGTATCATAATAAATGAAAGAAAATGATTTTATTATTTTAATTTCATTTATCTATAAAATAAAGTATTATTTGTTGGACTTTGAAGTTTTTTTAACTGATGTAAGATGGCTTACCATATGGCATGTCACCAAGCATTTCTCCTTTGCCCTTTTCAACTTCAAATTTTTTCTCCTCTCCTTCTGGGGATCCGAAAGACATTCTCTCAACAGTTTTTCTCTCCCGTTTTCTTCCGTCTTCAATTTCAACAGGGCGCTCTAAGAGCCCTGGCGCGACTAAAAAACAAATAGTTATAAATATATATTTCTGAAGCAGTGTGATTTTTTTTTTGGCCAAATTATCCAACTGAAAAGTAAACAGGCCTAAACAAAAACTACTATGGTTCATAATATTCATAATATTTATAGATATTTTTACTGGTTCTTGTCGCCAGGAGTAGTGTCATTAAACTCAACCTTGCACTGAAGTAAATCAGTACTATACCAGTCTATTTTGCACAATCAAAGTCATACACTTGAGGTTTACCACCACTAATTACATGTAAGCCTCCGAGGTGTAGTCGAATGTAGTTCCTATAATAAAAAGTAATCCCTCCTTTTTGATGAAAACGGGCATTATAAGTAGGGGAAAACTGCCCATTCCTATTTGATTTTATGGTTGTATGTATAAGAAGCGTATTAATAAGTTTTACTGGATCACTGATGAACATTTTCGAAATTTCGACTCTATGCTTACACTATGTGAGCAATGAAAACAGTCAGTCAATGAAAACAGCTGTACCCTTGACCTGTTTAGTAAACAAACAAGAACTTTCTTACATGTCTTGTGACCCCACCTTTTCTGGTGATTTTTCAAGTGGAAAATTAGTTTTCTATATGAACATTACACTGCTGCATTATCCATACTTGAGTTGAATCTGCAGCAAATCATTAATATGTGACACTTTAACATTGGCGTCTATGGGGAAAATAATTAGTGGTATAATACCTTGACATAACTGTTACACCACACCCATCCCACCCCCTCCAATACTCAGATGAAATTCTCTATTTACTTTTTTCTTCTTCCACATCTTCTTCGTCATCGTCTTCATTTTCTTCATCCTTTGTTTCAGTTTTACTGTTATCTTTAGATGGGCTATCTTCCGCGTCCATACTGGTGTCTTTTTCTTCTTCAGATTCTTCCTTCACTTCCTGAAATTTCAGTTAATTTTATTAATTGTTCAATTCTCTCTATTTTGGGAAAAATTCTTAGGCAAAATGAAACATCACACGAGTTCTTAATGCTAAAACCTTCACATTCAACTGTAGATAATAACATCGTGGAAGAAAGATGATTATGGACAACAACAAGAGGTCAATGACCTTGAAGCTCTACTGATAGGTTTTGATAGCTAGATCAGCAATCCTGTGAAGTTTCATATGTCAAGTAGTTTCAGGAGTAGTCGTTACAAGTTTTTACTATATAACTCTATGTAAACAAAGATGGCCGCTGGTAGCCATGTTTAATGACGAATCAAAATGGTTTTTGACAAGGACCAATATCATGTCATGCTGATCATTTTAGAAAAAGTCCCACATCAGTATCAGTTTTCAAGAAATAGTCGCTACAAACTTGAAAATCTATTTTTAGCTTTGGTGGCCAGCTTGGATTTCACATCAACATGAGTTTTTGCTAGGATTAACTACATTTCTCAGTCTCATGAAAATCCATCTAGTAGTTTCAGAACAGTAGTCGCTACAAACAAAAGTTTACAGACTGACGGACACCGTACCATTGCATAAGCTCTCCTGAATTTTGATCAGTAGAGCTAAAAACTATGAACTGCATTTAAAGTTAGAAATATGGGCCAGTTTGGTCTTCTGACCAATCAAAAATTTAAAGAGGCAAATACATAGACTGCTTGCCTGTTTTTTTCTCTCCTTTTGTGGTGTAGTCTTGTCAAGTCTGAATATATTTTTTAATTTAACGGGTCAAGCATTAGTGTACAATAGTACCGTTAAATTTCCATTAAATCGCTCGATGTACCGAGGCGTTAGTGAAACAACTAATTAGAAACCAGGGATTTTTCTGCATTTTTGGAAGAGGGGCCAGTGGCCTTTTGAATAGGAAAAAATGCGCGTGAAATCTAGAAATTGGGAAAAATAATAATCCTAATATATTACATAGTAAGGCACTAAAAATGTTTGGAATAATTTCAAAATCAAGCTCTTATACAAGCTCTTTCTGGGGGAAAAGGTCCGACCCTGCCCCTTTTGTCATTTTTTTTTATGAAATTAGAAAAACTATACAACTAAAAACTATTAAATCAAACGTAAATTTAATACCGTCAAAGAAGACTCAACAACACTTTTTTCAAAGAGCAATCTTTCCTTGTAAACTTTGACGCAAACAAGACAAGAGGTCAATGACTTTGAAGCTCTACTGATTGATTTTGATTTCAGGAAGTAGTCGCTACAAACTTGTTTTTTGAAAAAATCTTTTTAGCCGTGGCAGCCATCTTGAATTTCCGGCCGACCTGAATTAGACATCAAGAGCAACATTCCTGTGAAGTTTCATGAAAATCCATCAAGTAGTTTCAGAGGAGTAGTCGCTACAAGTTTTCATTATATAACTCTATGTAAACAAAGATGGCCGCTGACAGCCATGTTTAACATTGAATCAAAACGATTTTTGACAAGGACCAACATCATGTCATGCTGATCATTTTAGAAAAAGTCCCATATCAATATCACTTATAGTTTTCAAGAAGTAGTCTCTACAAACTTGTATTTAGAAAATCTATTTTTAGCCATTTTTAGCCATGGCGGCCATCTTGAATTTCCGGCCGACCTGAAATTTTGCTAGGATCAATAAGATATCAAGAGCAACATTCGTGTGAAGTTTCATGAAAATCCGTCAAGTAATTTCAGAGGAGTAATCGCTACACGTTTTCATTATATAACTACATGTAAACAAAGATGGCCACTGGCAGCCATGTTTAACGTCGAATCAAAACGATTTTTGACAAGGACCAACACCATGTCATGCTGATCATTTTAGAAAAAGTCCCATATCAATACAGTGTTCATTTTGGAGGGCGACATCGGCGACAAAGTCGCTTTTTCCTCCGTGACTTCGCTTCTTTTTTTAGCCGACGGCGAAGTCGCCTTCATATTTACAACTTCGCTTTTTTCCCCGTCCTCAAGCGAAGTGTAACCTGTCCTTTAATTGACCTGTTGTTTATGTCTCAGGACAGGTGTAGACATCTCTGGGAAGGGATTATGCTAATTGCTTTGATCGATCACAGCAGAAACCCCGCGGGGAGCATACTTTCCTACAACTATGATATCCCATGAGGCGATTTTCGCACCTCGTCATTTTTTGTTTACAAATTAGACTGTACAGTGTTCGACACTAACATTTTGGACCTACTAGCCCCGGGGGCTATTTGGTTTGGAATTTCACTAGCCCCCCTTAATTTCTACTAGCCCTGCTACCAACGGTACCAAATCCTCATTGTATATTGATTTGACGGGGTTGGTTATAAAATAACAACACAAATCAGATTCAAAATTTGTGACATCGCTGACAGCACCCTCCGTCACAATAACCTGATCTCGTGGCAGTCTGCACCTCTGTTAACAAAAGTAACATACTGTGATGATTATTATTTTAATTTATTTAGTAATTCTGAACAATGTACATGAGAAACACAGAAATTAGAAATTATTATGATAGAGTTTTTTTGTTTTTTGGCTGGTGGAGAAAGCCCCAAAAATCGATCTATGTTTGCACCGTTTATAGCACGTTCATAATTCGCGGCTTTTTCCGACGGAAGCGGAAACAACTGCTGAAATCTTGGTCATAAAAACGCTTGAGAAAAGCTGTCTAGTTTATAAGGCGTAGTTACAAGCGTTTGTGTGATTCGGTATCGGGCTGGTATCACGCGGTAAACGAAAGCAAAAAGAAAACAAATGTCGTTTTACGTGGACTAAAAGAGCAGCAGTTTTAAGCGAGAATCTGCGGAACATTAATGATTAACAGTGCTTGAGATTTTATTTATATAATGCCAACGCAAATTGGGTACGTGTTTGTTCTATAATCTACTAGCCAATCGGGCTAGCTAGACGATCGTACGTGCTAGCCCGACGGTCATTTTTACTAGCCCCGGGCTATCGGGCTAGCGTTAGTGTCGAACACTGCTGTACAGGGAATACACACGCCTTATCCAATGAGATTGCGTATAGCTGAACAATTGACCAATCGTAGGTTTCGTTACAGTTAGACAAGTGTGTGTTGAAAACATGATCGAAATGAAACAACAATCTGAAGTTAATTGACCTGAGGTGATTAAATGATACCACCGAATAATGATTACAGTTGTGTTTTCTTAATTGTTTGATAAAACGGACCTTTTGGCATTCCAAACAAACAAATGCATGAAAAAGAGTTAATAATAGATGATATTTCTACTGAATTTTCGGCAATATTTTACTTCCGGAAAAGTGTGGTGTCATAGTAGTTCGGATAGGTACATAAGTTTGGATGGAGGAAAAACATTTTTTTATTAAATATTGTTTTTAGCTAATACAAATTGGAAAACAAAACACATAAATTGGTCTTATAGGTCTTAATGAGGAACAAGCCTTTTAGGAAGAAGTTTGAGAATCATATTTACACCCTTCATAGAACTCCATACAAATTGATAGAAATATGAATAAATAAAGTTACAAGCAATATATTTATATTAATTCTTCGCTCAGTCCTTCCTTCTATAGTTACAGTTTAATAAGTAAAGAGTGTCTGTGAGTCTGAATAAAATTAATAAACACATTTAATTTGAAACAGCTAGCATGCTCTTAAATAATCAAATGTTATAACCAATAGGGTGTATACATGTATATCAGTTAATAATTAAAAATAACCGTTTGCCCGCTTAATTTAAAAGATTGTGTCTCCCTCACTTCTCCTTATTTTTTGGTCACTTCTCTCTATTTTCTTTGGAGGGAGAAGTCGCTTCTCCCTAAAATCCAGGCCTAGATTGAACCCTGTCAATATCACTTATAGTTTTCAAGAAGTAGTCGCTACAAACTTGTATTTTTAGCCGTGGCGGCCATCTTGAATTTCCGGCTGACCTGAAATTTTGCAAGGATCAATAGGACATCAAGAGCAACATTCCTGTGAAGTTTCATGAAAATCCGTCATTTAGTATCAGAGGAGTAGTCACTACAAGTTTTCATTATATAACTTTATGTAAACAAAGATGGCCGCTGGCAGCCATGTTTAACGTCGAATCAAAACGGTTTTCGACAAGGACCAACTTCATGTCATGGTGATCATTTTAGAAAAAGTCCCATATCAATATCACTTAGAGTTTTCAAGAAGTAGTCGCTACAAACCTGTTTATTAAAAACCTATTTTTTAGATTTGGCAGCCATCTTGGATTTCACATCAACATGAATTTTTGCTAGGATCAACTAGACTTCATGGGCAACATTTCTGTAAAGTTTCATGAAAATCCATTCAGTAGTTTCAGATGAGTAGTCGCTACAAAAAAAAGTTTACGGACAGACAGACGCCGCACCACGGCATAAGCTCTGCTGATCTCTGATCAGTCGAGCTAAAAATCGGTAAAACCGATGGATGCTCCCCTAAATGACAACTATCCACAACTTATCATATGGCCTTGTATCACCCAGCAGTTTTCAATTTGCAGTTCCATCAGTAGTTTTGACTTACGCTTCGGACAAGAAGTATAAAATTACGAAGGGCAGTAACTCTAATTTGAATGAAGATTGGTTGTAGAACTCTGCAATTCCTCTCATTGCCCTCTATTGTTGTGTGAAGTTTGGTTTTCAAGGTATGCTTTGGACAAAAATTCTAAGTATAAAACTACAAAGGGCAGTAACTGTAATTTGAATGAGACAGAGTAACGGTTCTTGCACTCTGCACTTCCTCTCATTGCCATCGATCATTGTGTGAAGTTTCATTACAGTACCATCAGTAGTTTTGAAGTTATGCTCCGGACAAAAATTCTAAGTGTAAAATTACAAAGGGCAATAACTCTAACTTGAATAAGACCGAGTTATGGTCTTTGCACTCTGCACTTCCTCTCATTGCAGGCCCATCTACAGTTTTAAAGTTATGCTCTGGACAAAAATGCTAAGTAGAAAACTACAAAGGGCAATAACTCTGATTTGAATGAAGACAGATTTACGGTTCTTGCACTCTGCACTACATCTCATTGCCCTCTATCATTGAGTGAAGTTTCATTGCAATCCCATCAGTAGTTTTGTAGTTATGCTCCAGACAAAAATTCTAAGTATAAAATTACAAAGGACAATAACTTTTAATTTGAATGAAGACAGAGTTACGGTTATTGTCTCGGTACTTCCTCTCATTGTCATCTATCATTGTGTGAAGTTTCATTGCAGTCCCATCAGTAGTTTTGAAGTTATGCTCCGGACAAAAGTGGGAAGGATGAAAGGACAAAGCGGCGACTATATGTTCTCCCGAAATGGAAGAAGCGGCGACTTTAATTTTTTTATGCTTCCCCGAAAATTTCGGGGAGCATAAAAAAGCAAAACATTGATTTAGCTGCCAAGAATGACCTTTTTTAAATTTCTATAGAGTATCTGAGATAGTTCTGCCCAACCTCCGCGCAGTGATAATGTAGCCACTAATCCCTGCCACCACACAAATCACGTGACGATAGCTGAGGCCATGTGATACACTTGGTAATGCTTGGTACAGCAAACTCTTGCCGTAACCAACAGGCAACCAATTGGCAAAAACATCACCTTCGAAAGATGTTGAACATTCAACCTGTTTTGGCTTGGGTGTAATCTATTTATTAAATTTACGCACAGCTTCTGTAATGTTCTCAACGGAATACATGTTTGTTTACAAGTAACCGTTGTGCATATAAATTTATACTTTTATTGATATTCTAAACAAATTTGGTAAAGATCAGATAAAAAATGAGTAGCTACAGATTTAACAAAGGAAAATACAATATAGCATTTTTCAATAAATCAAGGGCCATAACTCGTTACTAATAAGATCTAGCTGGTTTTCAAACTTGTCCAAGATTTCATTGATATACAGTGGTGGTGGTGGTGGTGGTGGTGCGGTATATTTTAACTGCGTTCACTGAAGAGTGATAAAAATATGACGTCATTACAGTGTTATCTTTTTAATAGTTTATTACGCGGCAGTATACGCGCGCATCTCCAATGCCATATAAGGAAGTTAACACAATTTTCGGAAACCCCTTTCGTTTTTGTACTGCTTATACTTTTTTCCTGTTTTCAATCTTCAGTTCTAAACGTCTGACAATAAGTGACATCGCTTAAGTAATTTGCAGTGTAAAAAACGTTTTTTAAATGGGAATGACGGAAACTGGCCTCTAACCAGTACAGATTTAACAAAGGAAAATACAATATAGCATTTTTCAATAAATCAAGGGCCATAACTCGTTACTAACAAGATCTAGATGGTTTTCAAACTTGTCCAAGATTTCATTGATATACAGCGATTTGCACAACTAGACATATTACCAATGCTTCCTGCTTAAGTTTCAACAAATCAAAAAGAGGGGTGGAGGAAAAAAATAATATATATATATATATAATTACAAGAAATCCGTGGATTCATCTCTCGCCTAATGGGGGCTGGACGTAAAAATAAAAACGTCAATGGTGCTTAAATGAAAGTTTGTAAACATTTTAGTAACTAAAAACAACGGAGTTTGCCGTTTGCTTTTGCTGAGATGACATCTAAGTGCATTTGTTTAAAAACAAAATGCCATTCTATTAAAAACAAGAGGCCCAAGAGGGCCTGTGGATGCTCTACTGGCTAAAACGACTCTTATATCAATGGTTGTCGACATAAAATTCCCACCATTAACATTGCAAAAACAACTGGGATAGGATGGCCTTAGATCGCTCACCTGGTAATCATGGGCATTAAGTCTGCTGTGTCTAGTCTGGCATTGGTATTTTTTAATTTGTCCCACTTCTTCTATGAATGAAATTTCATAAAAATGGGTGGGGGGTTATATTAACATTCTAAACAAATATGGTAAAGATCAGATAAAACATGAAGTAACTACAGATTTAACAAAGGAAAATACAATATAGGATTTTTCAACAAATCAAGGGCCATAACCTTTCGTTACTAACAATATCTAGCTGGTTTTCGAACTTGTCCAAGATTTTATTGATATTCAACGCTTTGCACAACTAGACATCATACTGAGGTTTCCTGCCAAATTTTGTAGAAATCCAACAAGCCGTTTAGGAGGAGTAGCACCGACAAAGAAATTTAAAGTAAAATTGTCAAAGTGCCATAACTCAGCGAACTGGAACAAAAGCGCAATATGCACAACTAGACATCTAACCGATGCTTCCTGCCAAGTTTCGTCGAAATCCAACAAGGCGTTTAGGAGGAGTAGCGCCAACAAGAATTTTAAAAGTAAAAATGTCAAGGGGCCGTAACTTCCATCAAAAATCAACGAATCGGAAAACAAGAGGCCCAAGAGGGCCTGTGGACGCTCTACTGGCTAACATGGCTCTTATAACATCAATGAAGCGAGTGACTGCCATTTACGTTTTTTTGGAAGTTTCGGGCAAAAAACAGCTTTTGAACTAAATCAAGGGCCATAACTAAAGAATCTGTTAAAGATTTGTTAAAGATCAGATGAAAAAAAAAGGCCCTACCATTTTAACGAGGCAAAATATAGCATTTTTAACTAAATCAAGAGCCATAACTCCTCTGTTACTGGTCCGACTGGTCCAACATAGATAAAAAAAAAAATTAAAAAAAAAAAATTAAAAGAAACAATTAAAAAAAAAAATTAAAAAAAAAAAATTAAAAAAAAAAAATTTAAAAAAAAAATCAAATTAAAATATTTAAAAAAATAATAATTTAGATCAAAAAAAAAAAAAAAAAAAATTGGTATTAACGATCGGATGAAAAATGAAGGCCCTCTTGTCTTAACGAAACAAAATATAGCGTTTTGACCTAAATCAAGGGCCATAACTCTGCTGTTACTGGGCCGATATGTTTGGTTTTCAAACTTGTCCGAGCTTTCATTGATATTAACAATCTGATCAAGTTTGGTAAAGATCGGATGAACACTGAAGCCCCTATCGTTTTAATGAAGCAAAATATAGCATTTTCAACTAAATAAAGGGCCATAACTCTGCTGTTACTGGTTCAATATGGCTAGTTTTCGAACTTGTTCGAGCTTTCATTGATATTAACAATCTGATAAAGTTTGGTAAAGATCAGATGAACAATGAAGCCCCTATCGTCTTAACGAGGCAAAATATAGCATTTTTAACTAAATCAAGGGCCATAACTCTGCTGTTACTTGTTCGAAATGGCTGGTTTTCAAACTTGTTCCAGCTTTCAATGCCATTAACAAGCTGATAAAGTTTGGTAAAGATCGGATGAACAATGAAGCCCCTATCTTTTTAACGAGGCAAAATATAGCATTTTTAACTAAATCAAGGGCCACAACTCCGCTGTTACTGGTCCGATATGGCTGGTTTTCGAACTTGTTCGAGCTTTCAACGACATTAACAATCTGATAAAGTTTGGTAAAGATCGGATAAATAATGAAGCCTCTATCGTCTCAACGAGTCAAAATATAGCATTTTTAACTAAATCAAGGGCCATAACTCCGCTGTTACTATTCTGATATGGCTGGTTTTCGAACTTGTCCAAGCTTTCATTGATATTAACAATCTGATAAAGTTTGGTAAAGATCAGATGAACAATGAAGCCCCTAGCGTCTTAAAGAGGCAAAATATAGCATTTTTAACTAAATCAAGGGCCATAACTCCGCTGTTACTAGTCCGATATGGCTGGTTTTCAAACTTGTCTGAGCTTTCATTGATATTAACAATGTGGTAAAGTTTATTAAAGATAGGATGACAAACGAAGGTCCAATCATCTTAACGAGGCAAAATATACCAATATAGCATTTTTAACTAAATCAAGGACCATAACTCTGGTGTTACTGGTCCGATCTGGCTGGTTTTCGAACTTTTCCGAGCTTTCATTGATATTAACAATGTGGTGAAGTTTGGTAAAGATAGGATGAAAAATGAAGGCCCTATCGTCTTAACGAGGCAAAATATAGCAATATAGCATTTTTAACTAAATCAAGGGCCATAACTCCGCTGTTACTTGGCCGATCTGGCTGGTTTTCGAACTCATCCGAGCTTTCATTGATATTAACAACCTGTTAAAGTTTGATAAAGATTGGATGAAAAATGAAGCCCCTATCGTCTTAACGAGACAAAAGTTAACAACGGACGGACGGACGACGGACGGACGACGGACAACTCGGCATCCCATAAGCTCTGCTGGCCTTTGGCCAGTAGAGCTAAAAACACAATAGGCACAACTAGAAATCATAGCAATGCTTCCTGCTAACATGGCGTTAACACCAAAAATAATGAAATAAAAAAAAAACATAAAAAAAATCAATCAATCAAATAAACAAAAACATAAAAAAAAATAACAAAGAAAAATAATATATATAAATATATATATATATATATATATAATAAAAATAATAAGAAAGAAAAAAAATGAAAAAATAATAATAAAAAAAAAAAAAAAAAAGAAAAAAAATAATAAAAAAAAATATATATATATATATATATTAAAAAAAAAATACACTAATAATAAAAAAAAAAGGCAAACCATTTGGTAAAGATCAGATGAAAAATGATAGCCCGACATCGTATTAACGAGGCAAAATATAGCATTTTTAACTAAATCAAGGGCCATAACTCCGCTGTTACTGGTCTGGCTGGTTTTCGAACTTGTCCGAGCTTTCATTGATATTAACAATCTGTTAAAGTTTGGTAAAGATCGGATGAAAAATGAGGCCCTTGGACAGTAGAGCTAAAAATCAGCTCAAAAAGTAGGTCAAGGTCATAGATAAAATCCATGCATCCAAAAAGATGCACTACCCAAGACACAACTATGTCAAAATAGAATATGTTTTCTTCCGAAGATTAAGCTATAAGGTAGGTTTAAAACATCTAGTGCATTATTATGAATTATAGTTCATAAGAAAGTGATGTACTATAACAATTTAAGTTATCTGCCCTTTGCTTGGAGGGTCAAGGTCACTTCCACATTTGCTTTGTCATGTTGCGATGTACCACCCAAGATACAACTATAAGAAAAGTTTGAAAGGTCTAGTGCATACAGTTTGTGAAAAAGTGACCTAAACGCCAAAGTTGAAGGTAAAAATTATAAGGTTATCTGCCCTTGCTTGGAGGTCAAGGTCACTTCCACATTTGCTTTGACCCCAGGGACTTCAAATGAGCAAACCTGATAGACCAGGGATTAGCAATCTTTAATAATAATAAAGAACAAGAAAACAAGGGGGCCGGTGGATGCTCTACAAGCTAAAATGACTCTTATAATCAAGGGGTTTCATCATCAAATTCCTTTCAATACCTTTTTACAAGTGCAAAACACAACAACACCCTCAACCAAAATTTAAACCACAACTCCATCCTAACAATTTAAAAGAAGATTTTTTAAGTATTTCCCTATACAAGTCTATGTAAAACATTTGACCCCTGAGGCGGGGGCCAAATGGTGACCCTTACCAACTTGGTAGAGGACCATAAGTCCAGTCTTCGAATTAACCCACTAGCCTGAAGCCCGGGGATAGTCAACTGTCTTTCAGGCTAGTGATTTTTTTTTAATTTATGTAGTCGGGCTAAAGGAAATGTATGGGTTTTCATTGAGTATATAAGAATTCGGGCAAGTGACACAAAAAATTGAATTCAAAAACTGTAAGTCTATAGCAAATGCAAAAAATTAAACCTCTGGCTCTTGTAATTTCAGAGAAGATTTTATTAAGTTTTCCCTATATAAGTCTATGTAAAACATACAAAATCTTTATATACAAACTTTAGAAAAAATAAACAAAAGAAAAATCTCATCCAAATAGGAAACGATAATAAAAATGAAGAATAAAAAATAAATAAAAAATACCTCCAATGGGATTTGAACCCATGGCCTTAGCTTCCCAGTGTACAAGAAGTAATTTAAAGATTTTTCTATGGCGCCATCTTGGATGTCGTGTTTACCTAATTTTAACAAATTTGTAAAACATTCAGCTAAGGATCATCCATGTGAAGTTTGGTCAAAATTGACCAAGCTGCAGTCTTCAAATTAAACTACTAGTCCGAAGCCCGGGGCTAGTAAACTGTCATTCGGGCTAGTGATTTTTTTTAAATTCATGTAGTTGGGCTAAAGGAAAATGTACGGGTTTTCATTGAGTATATAAGACACAAAAAAATTAATTCAAAGACGGAAGCTGTTTCTGAGAAGATTTTAAAAAAAAATCCGTAAGTACAGTCGAACCTCGATAGCTCGAACACCGGTGAGGCCTAAAAAAAAAACTTGTGTGTTTCTGGTTTCACCCTGTCAAAAAGTTAGGGTAGGTAGGTAGGAAAAAGTTTTTTTTTTTAGATATTTTTTTTATATATATTGTTCGCATATATTATGCTATTTTTGTACTAAGGCAACTTTTTGATACCCTTTGCAATCCAGATTAGATGCTTAACAACTCTGGCTAATAAAATTATCATTTGAATAAAAAAAAAATAATTTAGGGTCGGCGGTGATAAAGTAGGGTCGGTCGGGAAACCGGAAACACACATGTTTTTTTATTAGGCCTGATTCGAACACATTTTCCGGTCCCGACACAACTCCTATATAATTCAATGTAATTTAACCTCGATTATTCGAATATTATTTCTCGAATACCCCGGCTCGCTCGAATACTTTTTGCGGTCCGAAGATCCATTTTTGTGTGAATTTAAACCTCGCTTAATCGAAGGTGATGATCCGTTGCCATGCGACGTCGGTCATATTAATTGTAATCGACACGTTTGTATTTGTTTGTATTTGTTTGTAGCAAGTTCGATCATAATGCGAAAACAGATAAAGTTGGTTGTTAAAGGTGTGAACATTTATGACTGAAAAGCGATAATAGACAGATAAAATTTATGTTTAGTGAACTTCGTTTACTGTTAATTACGATTAATTACGATAAATAAAACACGGATGATTTTCGAATTAAATAATGTACCGAAACCAGTCTTACCTTGTTCTCATTATTCGGACTTCCGGAATGTATGTTAAAATCTATTAGTGTGATATTTCTTTAAATAAATGATCAAACAATCACATTATTGCAGTTTTGCTTGTATTTTAAGTGTAACAATTACATGTTATATATCCGTTATGATGTTTAAACAAACATGCATGAACATAAAAACATACCCAGAACGATACATCACGTACACAAGTAACACTATTTCGGATGGTACACAAATTCGGATATATATTTTGTTTTTTACCGATACCTCGAAGCCACCGATAGCTCGAACATATCCCTATGGTCCCGCTGACTTCGAGCTATCGAGGTTCGACTGTATTTGTAAAAGATGTGACCTCTAGGCGGGGCCAAATGTGACCCCAGAATCACCATTTGAACAGGCTTGGTAGAGGACCATAAGCTTATGCAATTTCAGAGAAGATTTTTTAAGTATTTTCCTATACAAGTCTATATAAAACATGTGACCCCTGGGGCGGGGCCAAATGTACCAAATGGACCCCAGGGTCGGGGGAATCCATGCCCCAATATGGTTGAAGTATGAATAAAATACATAATGCTATAAGAAATCCCAAACCAAAATTATAAATATATACAACAGATTTGGTTGGGCCATCACAATTTGGGTTCCATGGGAGCCCATGTCCCTATATGGGTGAAGTATGAATAAAATACATAATGCTATAAGAAATCCCAACAGGTTACATGCAAACCTAAATCTGCCTTCACTGCACATTTTTTCCTGGCTAAGGCGAAGTTTAAATCACCGTCAAATTGACCATTTCGCTTTTTGTCCGCACTCAGGCGAAGTTTAACCAGTCGTTTAATTGACCTGATGTTTATCAGTGTCTGAAACGGCCGGTCGCCCACTCGCCAATGGCGATTAATACCTTGTCTGGGCGACCAAAAGTTGTTCAAAGTAAAGTTGTCACTGGCCCAACAAAAAACGTCCGGACGACTGCCCAAAATCAGTAAAAAAAAATCATTTTAATCAATTATTTTCGGAGAACTGTCAACTACCGTCGTCACTTGGTAAAAGGTAGACAACTCTTTATTTCTCTTGCGACTTGTTAGTTACGAACGCAGCGATTGGTTCAAATAAACTATTGAACCAATGAAAGTGCATGTAACATATGATAACTGTGTACTGTAAAGTCGAAGTCAAAGAAAATGCAAGACGCATGGTCATTTCTTAAACGCACTAACGCTGCGGACTTTAAAAAGCAGTCAAAGTATGCGAAGTAAGTATTTTTTCTGTTAATCATATATAAATGTCGACATACGATGCTAGTCGGTAATTTCGATTGTGCGTCAAGTCTGCTTAAAATCAGCGGCGGATTCAGCAATTTGAAAGGGGGGGGGGGGGGGGGGGGAGGGGGTCCAAGTCTATTAGTATTATCGGAGTCCAATTGTCTGCGTTTATTAAAGTACTTTAAAGAAAATATACTCATAGTTCCAAAAAGGGGGAATAGGTTCCGATCCCTGTATCCGCCAATTTGAAGGAATCAGAACTTTATGACAGCATGTAAATACCAGCACATTTATTCTCATTTTTCTTTCCTTTGTTGACATAAAAAGTTAAAAATATTTGGGCCTCCAATGTTCATTTTGGGCCAGTGACTCAAAATTTTTACTTGCCCAATTTTTTTTTTTCAGGCACTGGTTTATGTCTCCAGATAGGCGTAGACTTTGTCGCTTACGACGCCCTCCAGTTTGCACCCTGTTGGATAATTTCTGTTGAAATCGATCAATTAATGAGTCTGGCTGTATACCAGATATCGTCAATTTTATGTTGATATATTTAAATCAAAACTAGTCATCTCATAAATATTTTTGCGGGCAGAGAAGCTTACCCCTTTGCCGTAAATATTCCGTGTTTACATTGTTCCTATTCTCAGTAACAAGTGTCACGTGACCGTTACTAAATATAGACTGAATTGGGCCGGTCGTTTGAGCCGAATGTAGTAGTTATCGTCATGTTCAGTTTAATACCGAATAATCCATGTTTGGGATGATGAAAACGTGTGTATAGTTATTAACTGAAACATAAATATACCATTGCATATGAATACACAAAATAAATATCTAGAAAAAAATGATATCTACAATTTAAAATGTTTTTTCAACTGTAGGTATCGGATGTAATTTACTTCACGCCGACGTTCATAATCTGTCCGCAACTTTAAATTGATTGACGTGAACTAGTTGTCATCCTTGGCTGAAAATTGTTAGCACATGCTTTTAGTTTTTTGGGCATGTCAAATTGTTTCAATGGTTCAACGTAAAAGGTCAGCTATTTTAAATAGAAATTTTCCTGAGCATGAGCAATCGCATTAGCGCGTGATTCCGCCGATTGTGTTTTGTTTATAACGGTATTTATATAGGTAAACGGGTTGGTTTGAGAGTGTATGTTAACATTTCTAAAATATTTTTTCCTCTCCAATCGTCTGATGATAGTGTGTAGTGATTTGTAAAGTGGGGTCGAAAAATAATCACAATATTGAGCGTTTTATTGATAATGACGAAATCTGGTGAATGACGATAACTGGTACACAACCAGTACAGGAAATTCCACCCAAATCATTCATCAACATGTAAAATCAATTGTACCGACATGGACTGAATGTAGATCAGTGTTTTTTGAGCATAAAGTGAAAGACCTCACATTTTGACAAAAAATCCCCATCCCCCACCCTCTTCAAAAAATGACATGAAACGAGAATGCAATCATTTTATGAAGGACCATGGTGTTATTTGTTAGATGAGCGACTCTACGGTTAAAATACTTATCATATAGTTATTTCTAGTTTTACATAAAAACATGACCATAACCGTCATAACGATGAAAATCTTGGGAAGTGTGCGTCGTTATACCCCACCCACCTAAATAACAATGTGAAAAATGGACTTTGGAAATTCGAACTAAAAAATAATTATTTTGGGAAAGTGATAGTTGTCAAGACCAATTCTAAAATATGTCTTATACTAAATATATGTAACCTCTGGTGAAGAAGCTAGATCTTTTGTTTCATCAGCCATCCTATCACTTGATTTTCTTCGATTCAAATAAATTCTCAAAATATCGCGGCAAAATGGCGAAGTTGGGAAGTGGACCAATCAAAATGCCTGAAAGTTTTAACTAATGACTAGTTTTAACTCTTTATGTTAAATCGAATTCTATTGGCCTAAGAGAAAAGAAGCAGTTGACGGTGTCACGGATTTTCTCTATTGAAAACTAATTCAGGAAATTGATATCTGCTTCCCGTCAATTGTGTTTGCCTGAAAAATTCTAAAGGAAAAATTCTAAATACCTAGGCCTAAAATGTTTTCTATCAAAATTAGAGAAGATTTATGTGAAATAAGGGCTATACCATAGTAAAAAATGTTGATGAAGAAAGTTACAGACTCAGTCTGATACTACTGCGGCTTTGAAGATCAAAAGAAACATCTTTTAAAAGTCGAACTGGTGCCAGTATTTTATTTTTTTATTTGTGTTCAAGTAGTCATGATTCTGAATGTCAGTTTGTTTTATGCCCCCTCTTGGGTGTCATATAAATTGATTCTTGTCTGTACGTACAAACGCCTGAAAACATGTGTCACCCGATCCTCCATAACTATTTAACCCAAGGGTTGCCAAACTTTACACGAATAATGACCAGCAAGAGAATATGGGCAACTGGATTTTATTTTGGACCAAGACTTAGTCAAAGTAGGGGCTGAAAAACTTGTGTCGCATGATCCTCCATAACTATTTAACCCTTGGTCGCCAAACTTAACAGGAATGTTGACCAGGAAGTGAAGATGCGGACCCTGGGATTTTTATTTTATCACAGTGTTACTTATGGCCCTTTACTTCAAAACACAGATATATTAATATTTGTTATAAGGTCTGTGGTCAAAAGGTTGGTGAAAAGCGGGTACTAGATATCAGTATACTACCAGACATTCTGTAATCAAGAAAATAGAATTATTAGGCCTTTTTTTTTTTTTATTAATCGTTTTACAAGCCATTAAGACAGAGAAGTGCCATAGAAGGAGGGATAAAAATAAAAAATTGGAAAATATAAATATGGGCCATTCTCTGGGAACTTGGATTCTCTCGTTTTTTCTTGTCCCAGTGGATTTATTTATTTGCTTTTGCAAGTTTGAAATAGATTTTCGCCCATGGCATTAGGGTTTATAACAATCTAAATATATATATTGAAAATATTTTGTTATTCCTTAATTTTTAACTATAATTAGCATTATTATAAAAAAAGAATTACCGTCAAGAAAGAGGACAAATTGTGACGGTAACATTTTTAAGTACGTGTTTTACGGCAAGTACATATATCATATATGTTTTTGAAATTGATTTAGTAAGAAAAGTGTATTGTTTTCCTTCTAAAATGAAAGCATTATGTATAAAACCTTAACAATACCTCCTTTTCTTAAAAAAAATTATATACCATTTTACCGTCACGCTCGTGAAGAAAAATGTCCCAATTAAGGGTCATTAAAAGTTGAAATGTGTAACTAAAAACATACACACATCCAAATACATTTTTCAGGTTAATTGTCTTTGTAAAGGTATTAATTATATACTGTATGCAATGTTCTAACAAAATACGCAACTGAAAATGAAATTAAAGAATATAAACCAACAATAAAAATGTCCCACGGAAAAAAGTTCTCTACCGTCACGATGTTTGGTTAAGCCGTATTCGAAACTGCAACCAGTCTTGAAGAAGATTCTGGCATCACTGATGACGTCATGCTGTCAGAACGTCATATCCTTTTTATTTCGAGAAGAATTTCCAATGGCGGCAGAAAATTGGTAGATAATGTTTTCATTCCTGAAACCATACCTTTTTGGTTGTCTTTACCGTATGGTGTATAACAGAAATAGAAACACATTTCTTAAAACTCCAACTGTTCCAGTATGTATTTAAAGTATATGTAAACAGAATATTCTTGATCAAATTTGCATTGAAGGTCGAACAACATCAGTATCACGTGCTATCTGAACAAAGTCTCCACCGCCACAGTCTTCACCGCCACAGAATGTGTGTGACGGTAAAGACGATGCTGTGGCGGTGAAGACTAAACCATTTTCTTAGCTTAGATTGACACTGGATCGGTTCCATGTTAAATTTATAATTATGATTTTCATGAAGACCCATCTGAGTTAGCCAGAGAAAATGAACTATTGAAAGAGTATATCAGAATAAATGAGATTCTTCTCGATATATTGAACTATACGGAGCCCCACAGGTGACATGCAGAAAAAATTATTTAAAGCGTTCGCACGCTCTACTACAGCGTTCGCACGTTCTAGTACAGTGAACGCAGTAGTAGAGTGTGCGAACTCTCTAGATACAGCGTGCGAACGCTGTAGTAGAGCATTCGCGCACTGTAGTAGAGCGTTCGCACGCTGTAGCTAGAGCGTTCGAAAGATAGTGACATAATTACAAAGATCATGGTATTAAAGAAACTAACCCGCCAATAACGGAAAAAGTACACTTATCAAAACTATCCAGTTGTTCAGGTCACATATTGATCAATAAAAAAGTATAGATCATTCAAGGGTTCTTAAAATACTCGTGATTACATATGCGTAAAACGAATTATGAGTACTCTTAATTCGACACTCCTGTTTTGGGGTTTATTCTGTCTGGTTAACTATTATAACAACTATACTAGTAAATTGATAATTATTATGCCCCCTGTCGTTGATTGCTGGGAGTGAGATCTATACAAAGAGTGACCAGTGTCCGTCCGTACGTCGTGAAATGATTTCCTTTAAATCATTGTTTCGGCGGTGGCGGCGAAGGCGACGCGTTAGTCATTGAGTCCAGTTTAAAGTGTTTTGAATGTATCGGTCTGAAATACAAGTCAAGATAGTACAGACGAACGCACTGACAGACGGACGGACTGAATGACCGTGTGACTAATATATGCCGCCTTGCCTTCGGGTGTGTGTGTGGGGGGGTGGGGGGGGAGGGGGGTATATAACAAGAAACAAATATGCCTCCTGTGAGATTTGAACCCATGACCCCTGGGGTTTCCAGTGTAAAATACCCAATATTTAAAAGATTTACATAATCTGGAATTCGGAATTCAGAATTCGGCATTCAGAATTAGGAATTATGAAGTGAAATAAAAGTTAGTCAAATTGAGTGTTCTTGCATTTGAACACAACGCCACTATCAGTGTACGGCTACTAGAGCATGCGAACGCCAAAAGAAAAGAAAGAGGCGATTTCTTTTCACAATGAAATGTTAATTATTTGTGGACAGGGACTTTAAACTAGATATGAAATGTTACCATGTTTTTAAAGTTAATAATGTTCATATTTACCTTGTTATGCGAACATGATTAATATTGTTCACATCTTGATAACAGTTGGACTATGTCTGTAAGCAATGGTGTGATTAATCTATCTTTTGTAACATGTCACAGTTTCCCTACGCATATGTGAACGAAATGCACTATTGTATTTTTAAAGGTAGTCATTCCATGGAAGTATATCTGCAGTAGATGTTTTTTCTTCTAGAAATACAGACTTTTTAAATTTCTACAGTTTGATTTGAACTTGGTAAAATGGTGAATACTTTTCTGTTGTTGTTCATTCTGTTTAATTGTTTGTACTTCTATTCAAAATAGAAATAAAGATGCTCTGCAGCTTAAACTTTGTTTATTTTCTTCCTAAAAAGTTCATATATACAATATATTTCACACGTTTTATCTTTACCGTCACATGAAGGTCTTTGCCGTTACGAATTGTCTCTTCCGCAACATTGCACTGATTTGGTATTTTTTCGCAAAATGAATAAAAATGTCTGTGAAATAGTTTATCCACACAAAAGGAGCACATTATATCTTTATTCGAATGTAAACATAACTTTCATAGATGAAAAAATTAATATAAGCTAAGACAAACAATATAACAAAAAAGCGCCAATAAAATGTAGCTACGCATTTTGTAAAAGTAAAAATTAACATTCATTAAAATTAGGGAAATAAAACGTGATATGGAATAAGAATGGTATCCTTTTTACCACATGATCAACGTTTTCATATTAAACACAAGAAAACATCAGTTTTTGGTGAAGAAAAATACTGTGACGGTATAGACAAAAGCTAATGGTCATGAAAGGTCAAGGTCATTTTTGCAAAGGTCAAGCGCATTACTGTGTGCAAATAGTGAAATATCATGAAATCAAATATTAACTTATGAACTTTCAAAACATTGAATTAGTACAATAAAGTTAATTAAAAGTTAAATAATGCATCTTTCAAATTTGGTTGTCAGAGAATGGCCCATATATTTAATTTTTTTTCATTGGAAAGGAAAAAAGAATGAAATGTTCGATTAAAATCTTGGGGATGGAGGGGTAAAATAAAAATATAACTGATTAAATTCCCTATGGAAAACTAAAATTTCAATATAGCGTAGGAGGGTTCGTAAAATGAACAACCAAATAAAAAGGGTATTACTTCAAGTTTATATAGGATATTAGAAATGGCAACAACAAACATGATTAAAACTGTTTAATAATCAACCTACAACAAACTTTTTCAGGTTCTTGCATCTGCCATGGCTTCATATTCAGCAAGCAAAAACTCTGTGGATCTTGCTATAGATCCGTTAATCACCTGTAAATTATGTTTGACTGAGTGCTCACTATGCGACATGTATGAGCTCAAGGACTGTGGATGTATATATTGTGAGGAGGTGAGTTAAATTATTTTGCATTAATAAAATTTTAATATATCAAGGGTTCACCGTGGAACTACCGTATTTTGTTCGTTATTTATATCATAATTTTGATAGAGCATCATCAAAAAAACTGACCAATCAGTGACCAGAAATAAGACATTAACCAATACATTCTGGTAGGTGTTAAACTCGGTCTTTATCCTTGATGTTCAACCAAGTTTACTGTTAAAATAAAGGTATCTACAGTGTGATTTTTTTAAAACCCTGCCTATTTCATGCACATTCATGCAAATTGATTCAATATATGTATCTTTTAAAATCAAAATCTTGAAAATTATGGTATTTTTACTCTGTCAAAGATTTTTATTTTACTATAGAACCTAAGGATAAAAACCGAGTAACACAAATTTTATCACCTACTGAAAATAAAATAAAATCTCAACATCTCTGCAATGCAAAATTATGAATTGTTACAATATTTTTGCATTTACCCCTCGATTTCCAACTGACATTACTTGATCAAAATCTTGCTACAAACTGTAATAATTCAACTTTTAGTTCCTTTATCATGCAGTTCCTTGGTTATTTCAGAGTAAATGTTCTTAGCCAGGTGTTAAAAGTGTCAAAGTTTGCTATTGTGACCTCTATATGTCTGTGTATTCCTGATAAACCACTCAATCAATTTTGATCAAACTTTACATGGAGGATTCTTCGATCAATACCTTTAAAACTCATAAACTAGAGTGAATTTGACGGTGCGCCACCGCACTGTGTTTTCTTCACACAGGTCACCAATCCACCACCACCAACAACAACCACACACACACATATAATTACAGCAGAAAAACATTGACCACTTTTTACCCTCTCCCACTACCCATCTCTCCCAGGGAAACGCCCAAGTTTTAAATAATAAATCATTTGACATGCTGTGTCTTTGATAGATGACTATTATACCAACTAATGTGTAAAAGTATGGAAAAATGACACTGTAATTGAAATATTTGATGCCACTTCCCCCAGGCCCCACCTAGGAGGAAACAAACAAATGTATATAGTGTAATCCCATCATCTGAGACATAATTACCAAAAAATAACAACCCCAAATCCCACCCACTCACCCTGGGCCCCCGGGCAGACGTACAAATAATAAAATCGTTTGATATGTTATTTATCTTTCATAGATGATTACATACACCAAGTTACGTGATTGACTTTTTAGTGACCTTTTGACCCCCTCGTCAGGGCCTCTAGGTGCAGAGCCAAAAATAATGTTCATCTTTCCTCGTACGGTGAAGTCATACCCTAAGTTTGGTTGAATTCCGTTCAGCGGTTTAGGAGGAGATGCGGTAACGGACTTACGGAGGCGATTTTATTATATCTTTTTTTTCAAAAACGTGGGTATAATTAAGTCACCACAGCATCTGACATTGCCAAAAATATTCCAGACTTGGTTTTTGTTTTTATTGAAGTTGACCGACATGTCTACAGTGCCCAAGATAAGCAGCTTATCTGCGTATTTTAAGAAATAATCCCACTATCCTTAACTTTATTAACACGTGATTAGTGTTTCTATGGAAAATAATCATTAATACCGGTAATGATTAATCATTGACAAACCACTGCCATGAATAACAAGTCAATAAAGCGCACATAAAGACGGGTACCTTGCTTGTTTTACATTTGATCCCCAAATCACCCAATTATTTTTGAAAATTTGAAATTCACTCAGTTAGTTTTAATTTCATGAGTGAAATACCCAGTAGGTCCAAAAGTTATCTGGGGCACTGTGTCTATAGGAAAATTCTCACGGCATGACACTTAATTATTAATATTGCACTGTATTTGTGTTTTCGTTAATATTGCACTGTATTTGTGTTTTCAGTGTGTAAACCAGTACCTGACAGTGATGATCAGCGAGGGTAATGTGCTGGCTATCACGTGTCCTGATGCGCAGTGTCGGAAACAGGGTAAATTGGAAGTTGCAGAGGTATGTATTGTTAATTGAATGGGTGACATTTTGCCTTGAACCCAATCCCCATTTAGACTCTCCTTGGGACTTAATGGCTGTTTTTAGCTCTACTGGCCAATGGGATGGTGTGTTGTCCGTCGTCTCTCCGTTAACTTTTACCTTGTTAAGACGATAGGGCCTTCATTTTTCATCCGACCTTTACCAAACTTTACCAGATTGTTACTATCAATGAAAGCTCGAACAAGTTCGAAAAACAGCCAGATCGGACCAGTATCGGCGGAGTTATGGCCCTTGATTGAGTTAAAAATGCTTTATTTTGCCTCGTTAAGATGATAGGGCCTTCATTTTTCCTCCTGTCTTTACCAAACTTGACCACATGGTTAATATCAATGAAAGCTCGGACAAGTTCGAAAACCAGCCATATCGGACTAGTCACAGCGGAGTTATGGCCCTTGATTTATTTTGCCTCGTTAAGACGATAGGAGCTTTATTGTTCATCCGATCTTTACCAAACTTTATCAGATTGTTATTGTCGTTGAAAGCTCAAACAAGTTCAAAAACCAACCATATCGGACCAATAACAGCGGAGTTATGGCCCTTGATTTAGTTAAAAATTCTATATTTGCCTCAAGTCGACAGGGGCTTCATTGTTCATCCGATCTTTACCAACCTTTATCACATTGTTAATATCAATGAAAGCTCGGACAAGTTCAAAAACCAGCCATATCGGACCAGCCTATGTTTTGCCTCGTTAAGACGATAGGGGCTTCATTGTTCTTCAGATCTTTATCAAACTTTATCAGATTGTTAATGTTGTTAAAAGCTGGAACAAGTTTGAAAACCAGCCATATTGGACCAGTAACAGTAGAGATATGGCCCTTGATTTAGTTCAAAATGCTATATTTTGCCTCGTTAAGACGATAGGGCCTTCATTATTCATCCGATCTTTACCAAACTTGATCAGATTGTTAATGTCAATGAAAGCTCGGTCAAGTTCGAAAACCAGGCAGATCGGAACCAGTAACAGCAGAGTTATGGCCCTTGATTTTGTTAAAAATGCTATAATTTGCCTCGTCATATGATAGGGCCTTCATTTTGCATCTGATCTTTGCCAAACTTTACAATATGACTTTCTTTTTTTATATATATACTTTATTATTATTATTTTTTTTTTAGTTTTTAATTTTTTAATATATTTTTTTTTTCATATTTTTTTTAAAGGGACACTGTCCGTAAGTAAGCAGATATTGAGCATAACCAAATAACTGTCTGACTTTTATTCATTGAAATGTATACATGAAAACATGAGGATAGACCCTAAGAAGTATGTAGGAATACATTCGTGAGTTTGAAAAAAAAAAGTTTTAATTATTAAATGTAAATAAAGTGGGACCCACAATATTTACCTTCTATGCGTTCACGTGACTTCCATAGCGCACTAGGTTTTCACCACAGTATGTATTGCGTAATATGTATAGCCCGCTTAGCTCAGTCAGGAGCGAGTTCCGACAACTTTACGCTCACGCACACTTATTTTTACTGCGAGTTTGGGCTGCGAGTTCAAACCCACGAAGTGGATATGCTTTTTTTTGGTACCGCGATTGAATTCCGTTAAACAATCTTGCTTTTAATTAGTAATATTGAATAATGTTTAGAGTATAATGTTTGCAAACATAATTATTGGGTGTTTTATAAGCTAAAAGTTACGGACAGTGTCCCTTTAAATTATTATTTACTTTTTGATTAAATTTTTTTTTTTCTTTTTTTTTTAGCTCTATGTCGGACCAGTATTAGAGGAATTATGGCCCTTGATTTAGTTAAAAATGCAATATTTTGCCTCGTTAATCTGGTAGGGCCTTCATTTTTCATCTGATCTTTACCAAACTTTACCAGATTCTTTAGTTGTGGCCCTTGATTTAGTTAAAAAGCTGTTTTTTGTCCGAAACTTTCAAAAACGTTAATGGCAGTCACTCGCTTTATCGATGTTATAAGAGCCATGTTAGCCAGTAGAGCTTCCACAGGCCCTCTTGGGCCTCTTGCTCTCATTATTGTTAATACAGTAAGATTACATAACACTACTATATGTGCATAGTTAGCACATTTATGAAACTATGCTTTCAGTGTTATTACAACACTGGAAACAATTCTCTTCCATCTTGACTCATAAAGATTATACTGGAATAAATAATAGATCCCATATATAGGGAAACATGAAGCGATTTCTGTATTTAAAAAGATTACATTTTAATGGACACAAAAAACTTGTGTGTGGCACTCCATTATGCTAAAATATAACCTTTATACTTGCCAACAATAAAGTTATTGAGACTTTGTTTACTTTTGGTGGGTCAGAATTTCAATACTGGCTACATTTGTTTATGAATCTTTACTACTGTATTCTTCAATAGTTTATATAATCATGAAGAGCCTGACCTATAAGGGTGAAGATTTCTGTTCAGAGCCTCTGTCCTATACATACCGTATTTTACCTTGTATAGTACGCACCCGTGTATAGTACGCACCCCCTTCTCAGAGGTCAAAACTGGGGTAAAAAAGTTGTTTCCGTGTATACATAATACGCATCAAAATATTAGTTTTCCTAGATAAACCATTCGACGAAAATAAAAGGTTAAAAAAATTAAAAAATATATCTCTAATTGCATCACGATAGCTTTTAGGCTATAAAACACAAGCTAATTACGTTGACAAACATAACACACCAACCATTATTGAATATTTACTAAATAAAACCAAGATTGTTTGACAGAATTCAATAGCGGTACAAAAAAAAAAGAAGTGCCGTTTCGTGGGATTGAACTCGTAATCCACACTAAAATTACAGTCGCAGGTAATAATAGTCTAGCGCCGCTACCAACTGAGCTAACCGGGCCAGATGTATTGCGTAAGAGATACAATATATAAAAGCTAATGGATGTCATGTGATCAGCAGAACATGTAAATAAAGTGGGTCCCACATTATTTACCAAAAATAAATAAAACTTTTTTTTTCAAACTTACGAATGTATTACTAAAGACTTATCTGGGTCTATGTTGATGTTTTCATGTAGACATTTCACTGAATAAAAATCAGTTATCTGGCTATGCTCAATATCTGCTTACTTACGAACAGTGTCCCTTTAAAGCAGAATAATACGGTACAACAACTATCTGAAAACAATTGTCTTGTTCCAAACCCTGCTGAACCTACACAAAGAACTATAAATAAACTGTGTAATCAGCTGAGGCAAACCAGGCGAAACCATTTTTAATTTAGGTGTTACAGGTTGTCACTATTGAATGAGAGTGGTCCATTCCATTATCAGAGACCTACACATTTTACTGCGTATTTGTCGGTTACATCAAAAGACTAACCCATCCTCAAAAATATTAATAGAGAGGGTGTCGCTATTTGCGTCAACTTCAAAGGATTATAGAAATAGAATAACCCACTCTACCCGTGCTTAAAGTGTGTCTGTACTATTTTTGCAAAACGTGTGAAATTATAAACAACAGCAAAACAAAGGGCAAACATGATCACCTTTATTGAAATTCTGCAACAAATATGCAAGTATTTTTTATAATAGATGTACACTTTATTCATGTAATAGATGTACACTTTATTCGTCGCCATCATCGCTTTTACTGTTGTCTGCAAGTGTCGTCTGGTGCATTTAACATATGAGAATAAAACTGTACAATACCAGTCAGTTCATGGAAGTCACGTAAGTCAGCTGATATAAATAACAAAACAAGGGCCGAATTTCGTTCACTCATTTATTGAAATTCTACAACAAATATGCAAACATTTATACAAAAACAAGCTTTATAATAAACTTTATTCATTTCTAAGTCGAATTAAGTCAATAAATTGCGTGTATAAAGCGAGTAAGTCACAAAAAATAAAATATTATCGGCATTCACAAATGCTGTGTGTTCGTCCCCAATGTTTTCATTGGCGTTTTTTCTCCACTCTGATCGATTTTCTGCATATAAAATGCGAGAAAAAAGTTGTTGTATTGGTTCCTTGTATTGTACGTACCCCCCTTTCGGAAACCATAAAAGAAGTAAAAAAAACTGCTTACTATACAAGGTAAAATACGGTAGTTGAGATTTACTGGTAGATCAGTCTTTTGCTCTTTTTTCAGATCAAGAAATTGGTTGATGACAAAAGTTTTTCCAGATATAGAAAATTAAAATATCAAAAAGGTGAGTTAATACCAAAAAGGTGTGTTAATACCAAAAAGGTGAGTTAATACCAAAAAGGTGAGTAGTTAAGAGTGAAGACTTTAAAGGGACACATGGCAATCTTGAAATCATTATCAAGCATTGAAATTAGCCTCTCAGTTTATTAATTCAGTATCATTTTGACTTTAAATCTGCTTGCATGTATATTTAAATGCAATTTTAAGTTTTCAATTTGTCGCTGTTATTCTACCATATTATTATTATGAAATGTAATCAACAGTTAGTAATATGCAAACACAATTTGCTTTATACTATTCTTAAAATTAATATTAATGATGTAGAAAAACTAACGGGACGGCGCAAGTTTTTAAAAAATCAGGATTGCCATGTGTCCCTTTCCTTTACACACGGCAATCTTGAAGTTGTTATCAAACATTCAAATTAGCGTCTTGATTTATTACCAGTAATTCAGTATCGTTTTGACTTTAAACCTGCTTGCATATAACTAAAGAGCTTTTCATTTTGTTTTATTTTACCATAGTTTTAAATATGTTATTTGTGCAATATAATTACCAGTAACCAGTAAGTAATATGCGAAAACAATTTGATTGATACTATTCTTAAAATTAATATTAATGAACAAACAGATGCAAGTTATGTGAAAACTTAACGGGACGCTGCGAGTTTTTAAAAAAATCAAGATTGTCGTGTGTCCATTTAAAACGTGTACATAATGACTTGTGGTCTTGTTGATCATCAACATCCAAAGCTTATCTGTTGCTCTGCTGACCGATCTCATTTGTGATAATGTTTTGTCCGTTATTGAACAACATTTACCCTGATACCACTTGTTGGATAGTCGTAGATTTTAAGGTGAAGCATCAGTGCATGAAGTTTTAAAAAGTGGGTCAATATGCCATCCAATATTGTCATTGCTTTGAAAAGTGGAACTATTTTGACAGTTTTTAGGTTAAATGAGCTGAAGGCTCAGAGTAAGCTATTGTGACTGCTGCTTAATGATTTTAACCAAACTTCACATTCATGGTCTTAAGATCAATGGCTTTCAAGATTATTAAAATTAGGTTAATGCGACATAAGAAAAGCCTCAGACTTCAAGAATCTTCTCAAGAAATGCAGAACATATTTCGACAGTTCTTGTGTATTAATGATCGCTAGGTAATATCTTTCAAGTTTGTTTAAAAGAAGTCCCTAAACAAAAAAATGGCGTGGGTTTGGTGGGGGTCACAGTTTTACATTGAGTAATATAGGAAAAACGAACAAAATCTGCACTAAAACTGCAAGAGCTAAAGGAGTAATACTTTGTATGCGGCATAATCTTATGGTCCTCTACCACCAAGTTTGTGCAAATGGTGATCCTGAGGTCAAATTATGCCCCGACCTAGAGGTTAAATATTCACGTAGAGTGATATAGGAAAATCTTTAAAAAAATACTGTTCTCTGAAACTACAAAGTCTAATCTTATACAATTCTACTCATGTTTTACAGAGATAGATTTAGATCCAAACCGGACGTTCTGTCCTGAAGCTGGCTGTGAGACAGTTTGTCATGTATGTAGTACCTCTAGTGGCGGGATCTTCAGTAGACCCACACCTGTACAGTGCCCTACAGTAAGTGTCTGTCCGTCCGTGTGTGTGTGCGTCTGTCCGTCTGGTTGGTTTTACAGTTTTATTCCATAGCCTCAGGACACTATGTTTTACATTATTGACATTGATCCCTAAAAAAGTACAGTTCTGTAGCATATATATGTAAATCCAAGTGGATTCTGGGAATAACACTATTTGACACCATTGCAACTTAAAGTTCTGTACCATAAGAAGCTCCAAGGGACATGACACGTTATATTTCACAATATTGCATATTTAGCACACAACTTTCAGTGTGGAACACAATTTTGTTCCATAATAATGTAAACCCAAATCATTAGTGAGTTCTGGGAATGACAGTGAAGGTTACAGTTCTGTTCCGTATCGGTATAACCTAATGGGGATTTTACGGTACAACATTTTTGAAACATTTACATTTTCAGTATGGAGAACGTTTTGTTCCAAATGTAAATCCAACGAGCATAACAGTTGTTGCAACCTTCAGTGTTGCAGTAATGTTCCATTTCAAAGATTCAAGCACCATGGTGCTATTCAACTATTTTGAAAAGTGTTATTTCAGTATGTAAGATAAATGACCGTACCCTATATTTGACACTGTTTCAACTGAGTGTGATTTCCAGTGCTTCTTATGTGTATAAGAATATCTTTTGTCGAATGTGCCAATAGTCTAATCCAAAGTCATGGCATATACATACCAAGTCACCCTCCCGATGGAACATTTCCGGACTTTTTGGTGGTAAAGGGGCGTGACTATATTTGACAATATTTTACATTTTCAGTGTGGTTTACAGTTCTGTTCTATATGTAAATCCAAGTGGCATGATACAAAGTCGTGTGATGAAGTTATAATGTCAGGAAGAAAAGAAGATATGGGGTAAGCACTCATATTTGCATTTTAGTAAATATTAAAGACTGAATAATAAAATGTTATTATGTCACCCACCACAAAGTGAATGGGGAAACATATTGTTTTTGTACTGTCTGATGTCTGTATGTCACAGATTTGTCCGGACTAGTTCTCCTGAAGCCCTGACCAATGAAACTTTGCAGGAATGATTAGTACCATGCCAAGTTGCGCATATCTTCACCGTGTTCTGGTTGAATGATTTTTGGCGGAGTTATGGCCCCTTATACAGAATAGTTCTCCTGAACACCTGGATGGATTTCAATGAAACTCGGCAAGGATGATCAGCACCAAGCCCAGTCGTGCATATCTTCGCCGTGTTCCTGTTGAATGATTTTTGGTGGAGTTATGGTCCTTTAAAGGTTTTAATACACAAACATTTTCCAGACTACTAGTCCTTCTGAAAACATGGTCCCAGGCTGGATTTCAGGTTAACTTGGCAGGGATGATCAGTACCAAGCCTTGTTGCGCATATCGGTGTCGTATTTCAGTCAAATTATTTTTTGTTGGATTTATGGGGATCTGTTTTTACTAAAAACAACCTCTAGTTTTAAACTTGATTTTGTGCTGTGTTTTAGAAGATAAGATTCATGAAACCACGTAATTCCCTTATTTCAGTTGATCCATCAATATGTTTTAATACTTGAAAACAGAATTTTGAATTGGCATTTTGTTATTTGATTGTTAATTTAAATGCAGTTGTTAGGAAGAGTCAGTTTATAGAACAAAAGTCAGTCTATAGAACAAACTTAAGTCACTCGAAAGTCTCGTGATTTAATTTTCTTAGCCTTGTCTGTAAACTTGATCTGCAAAGCAGATATGGTGGTGTCTATTTAACAACCGTATCATCTCTTGTAGAATCCCATTTACACCATCTGAGGAGGCCCAAATCAAGAGATGTCCAGTGTGCCATGTACCAATAGAGAGGAATGATGGGTGTGCACAGATGATGTGTAAACGCTGTAAACATGTCTTCTGTTGGTACTGCCTCACCTCCCTGGACGTAAGTTACTTACGATTCATTATGGAAGAATAGAAAATACTGAAAAGGGGATCCCTTGGAAGCAACCAATACAAACGAAATAAGTAGCAGACTCAGTTTTATAGTCTGTTCATGAGAGGTAATATGCAGTCTCAGTTTTATAGTCTGTTCATGAGAGGTGATATGCAGACAAAGTTTTATAGTCTGTTCATGAGAGGTAATATGCAGACAAAGTTTTATAGTCTGTTCATGAGAGGTAATATGCACTCAGTTTTATAGTCTGTTCATGAGAGGTAATATGCATACAAAGTTTTATAGTCTGTTCATGAGAGGTAATATGCAGACTCAGTTTTATAGTCTGTTCATGAGAGGTAATATGCAGACACAGTTTTATAGTCTGTTCATGAGAGGTAATATGCAGACTCAGTTGTATAGTCTGTTCATGGGAGGTAATATGCAGACACAGTTTTATAGTCTGTTCATGAGAGGTAATATGCAGACACAGTTTTATAGTCTGTTCATGAGAGGTAATATGCAGACAAAGTTTTATGTAATATGCAGACTCAGTTTTATAGTCTGGTCATGAGAGGTAATATGCAGACAAAGTATTATAGTGTAATATGCAGACACAGTTTTATGTAATATGCAGACACAGTTTTATAGTCTGTTCATGAGAGGTAATATGCAGACAAAGTTTTATAGTGTAATGTGCAGACACAGTTTTATGTAATATGCAGACTCAGTTGTATAGTCTGGTCATGAGAGGTAATATGCAGACTCAGTTTTATAGTCTGGTCATGAGAGGTAATATGCAGACTCAGTTGTATAGTCTGTTCATGAGAGGTAATATGCAAACAAAGTTTTATAGTGTAATATGCAGACACAGTTTTATGTAATATGCAGACTCAGTTTTATAGTCTGGTCATGAGAGGTAATATGCAGACTCAGTTTTATAGTCTGGTCATGAGAGGTAATATGCAGACTCAGTTGTATAGTCTGTTCATGAGAGGTAATATGCAGACAAAGTTTTATAGTGTAATATGCAGACACAGTTTTTTGTAATATGCAGACTCAGTTGTATAGTCTGGTCATGAGAGGTAATATGCAGACTCAGTTGTATAGTCTGGTCATGAGAGGTAATATGCAGACTCAGTTTTATAGTCTGTTCATGAGAGGCAATATTAGGAGCAAAATCTGTCACACCCACTAGCACCGGCTTAAGCAGTTTACTACTTTATAGACAAAATAATTGAGCTTGAAGCCAAAGTGCCAGTAAGTAATAACACTACTGATTTGTAGTTAGGACACCTTTTTACAGCTGCCATTTAGCACTAAACAAACTCTAGTGTATAATATATTGAACATAAGCCTCGTATGATATGTTCCTGTTTGTTAACGGCATTCAAAAAGAAGATGCCTACAACTTGCGAACAAGGATTAAAATTGTTTCTATTGTTAACTTTACTGGGATAATTTGGCATTGCATTGTTTCTAACATAACAGCTGAACTGGTTTTGAAATATATCAGTAGTTTGTTGTCTATGAATAATATTACCCAGATAAAGAATATTGCAATTGCATTTTAGCCTGGATATCATCCCAACATTAGGAGATGCCCTGGGTTTCTATTACTATCGTCAATGTGTTAATTATAATGCTGTAGCTTATAATGTATGAATAACATCTTGCAGACATATTCAGAAATAGTACATATTAAACCTAGAAAAGTTCTGTATATTTAACTCTTATTTTGTTTGATTTTTATGAGGTTTATCCACAAAGTTATGGTTCTCCGGTCGTATTCATTAAACACTACATAGTAACAAGGTTTACAATTCCTATCAACAAACAATGTATCAAACAGGAATATAACAAATGTGAAGTTTCTGAAGGCATGCTGATGCACTATTGCTGTTATACTGGTAAGGTCTAGACTATTGTTAATCATTGGTTCTCGTCACTATGAAATATCTATCATACTTCAGGATGACTTCCTCTTACGGCATTATGACAAAGGACCGTGTAAAAACAAGCTGGGACATTCCAGGGCTTCAGTCATATGGCATCGAACACAGGTATTTCAATCATTTCAGATGTGTCGAGATAATCCATGTGGCAAGAACTGTCCAAATTTTCTCTATAATAAAACAATGGTATTTTGGGCCATATGCAAGGTCAGTTCATATACTTGGCTGACTATATAGTGGTGCGAATGCCGGATTTGCGAATTTAACATATAAATTAAAATATCTTGGTAAAAATGGGTGATAATTCAGGTAAAATGCATATGGTTCTTGTCATAACATTATGTAATGTTAGTGAACATGTGTGCCAAGTTTCAAAGCTTTCCAAAGATTCATTTTTGAGAAATTAGGAAAATCTAAATATTTAACCCAAAGCTTTAACCAAAAATGTTAACCAAAACAGACGGAAATCGCCAAACTATAAGCCTTCATTTGCAGTAGGCAATCTGGCTAAAAAATGTATATTTACAAATGTGAAATGGTTACTTTAAAAATGAAAAAGTCAATTAATTCTTTGAATTCACTATCGGTCTTTTTCGTAAAAAAATGATCAGTTATGTAACAATACTTTTTATCTAAAATGTATAGCTGCACCTTTAAACCAAATAAAGGCAAGTGGACAGTCGTGCTGTTTATCCAATTAAATTGATAATCATAGTATTTTTTCCCAAATTGGGGGTCAGGGTAGGGATGTTATAAGGAAATTCAACAGCAACCAATGTACAGTACATGGGAATAAGACTAAGAATGTTGATGAGGAGGATAGGGGACAAGAATATTTTATTACTCTCACCTTGACCTATCACCGGGGATATTTCATATAAGGTGCCAAAATAATTAAACAAATTTAAGTTTTGAGGTGCCTCCTGGGTATGCTCTCTGCTTCGTTGGTGAGGTGAAACTATCCATTCTCCTTCCAATACTTACGTTACAACCAGCAATCTTGCAAATAAGTTTATAGTAAATCCTAATATTTTCTCTTTCAGGTTATTGGAATATTCGCTGGTTTTGGCGTGTTGTTGCTTGTTGCGTCCCCATTCTTGCTGCTAGCGGCTCCGTGTATCTTGTGTTGTAAATGTAAAGTGTGTAAATGTTGTGAGGAGGATGATGCTGAACCAACGCCTGCCTGAAACAGTCATGTGACAGCAGACAACCAATCACATCTTGTAATCTAGTCCAACATTCCACGGTGGTGCATGTGTAAGGCATAATTCAATTGTGTCCTTTCCAAGTTATTGAGATTGTAGATACCAGTATTTTATTTATTTTAATGTCACTGGAACAAGAGAAAACAAAAGGACTTGGTGGAAGTTGGAGAAGTCTTTGCTTAAACATTTTATCCACAGGTTTTTGCGATCACTTTTCGTCCGTCTGTTAGCAATTTTATAAAATCGACATCTCCTCTGAAACTGCTTGAAGGATTTTGATGAAACTTCATCACAATGTTACTTGGGAGGTCCCCTCTCAGATTTATATATTTCACGGCAGCCAGTCATCCAAGATGGCCGCCATAGCTAAAACTAAGTCAAAATTAAGGAAATTTCAAACGACATCTCCGACGAAACCACTTATTCCATTCTTGTGAAATATCATTAACGTGTTCCTTGGGTTGGCCTCTATCAAGTTTGTGTTTTTCGTTATCGTTAAATAATTAAAATTGCCGCCACAGCTACCCAAAGTTTACATAAGAGATATATAGGAAGAGGTTAAAAATTACATCTTCTCTGAAACCGCCTGAAAGATTTTGATGAAACTTAAGCGCAATGATATCTGGGATAGTCCCTCTCAGATTTGTGTTTTTCGCGCCCGCCAGTCATCCAAGATGGCCGCAATGGCTAAAACTAGAAGTAAATTTCAAACGACATCTCCGAAACCACATATTCCATTCTTGTGAAATATCATATACATGTTACTTTGGGTTGGCCTCTATCAAGTTTGTGTTTTTCGTTATCGTTGAATAATCAAAATGGCCGCCACAGCGACCCAAAGTTTATATAGAGTTATATAGGAAAAGGTTAAAAATTACATCTTCTCTGAAACCGCCTGAAGGATTTTGATGAAACTTAAGCACAATGATATTTGGGATAGTCCCTCTCAGATTTGTTTTTCACGGCTGCCAGTCATCCAAGATGGCCGCCATGGCTAAAACTAGGTCAAATTTAAGGAAATTTCAAACGACATCTCCGAAACCACTTATTCCATTCTACTGAAATATCATCTACATGTTCCTTGGGTTGGCCTCTATCAAGTTTGTGTTTTTTGTTATCGTCGAATAATCAAAATGGCCACCACGGCGACCCAAAATTTACATAGAGTTATATAGGAAAAGTTTAAAAATGACATCTTCTCTGAAACCAGTTGAAGGATTTCGATGAAACTTAATCACAATGATATTTGGGATAGTCCCTCTCAGATTTTTGTTTTTCACGGCCGCCAGTCATCCAAGATGGCCGTCATGGCTAAAACTAGGTCAAATTTAAGGAAATTTCAAACATCTCCGAAACCACTTATTCCATTCTACTGAAATATCTTATACATGTTCCTTGTGTTGGCCTCTATCAAGTTTTGTTTTTCGTTATCGTCAAATAATCAAAATGGCCGCCACGGCGACCCAAAGTTTACATAGAGTTATATAGGGAAAGGTTAAAAATTACATCTTCTCTGAAACCGCCTGAAAGATTTTGATGAAACTTAAGCACAATGATATTTGGGATAGTCCCTCTCAGATTTATGTTTTTCGCGGCCGCCAGTCATCCAAAATGGCCACCATGGCTAAAACTAGGTCAAATTGAAGTAAATTTCAAATGACATCTGCGACCTAAAGTTTACATAGAGTTATATAGGAAAAGGTTAAAAATTACATCTTCTCTGAAACTGCCTGAAAGATTTTGATGAAACTTAAGCACAATGATATTTGGGATAGTCCCTCTCAGATTTGTGTTGTTTCGCGGCCGCCATCTTCTCTGAAACCGCTTGAAGGATTTTGATGAAACTTAAATCACAATGATCTTTGGGATAGTCCCTCTCAGATTTATGTTTTTCGCGGCCGCCAGTCATTCAAGATGGCCGCCATGGCTAAAACTAGGTTAAATTTAAGGAAATTTCAAATGACATCTCCTCCAAAACCACATTCCATTCTTGTGAAATATATACATGTTCCTTGGGTTGGCCTCTATCAAGTTTGTGTTTTTCTTTGTCGTCAAATATTCAAAATGGCTGCCACAATAACCGAAAGTTTACATAGAGTTATATATAGGAAACATGTTTCTTGGGTTGGCCTCTATCATGTTTATGTTTTTGAATCACATCATACAAGTAGAGCGTCTACAGGCCCTCTTGGGCCAACTTGTTTATCCACAGATTGGCACACAGTATAGGGTTGACCATAATAAATTGTTGGTATGCTGTTTCTGTACCTACCCATGATAAAGGTCCATACTGAAAGCTTTTTATAGCAATTCTTTTAGATATATTATTCTTTTACTATCTTTAGTATATTTTTCTTTCATTTCTTAATGTTTTTACTGTTTTCGGCAAAAATAAAATCACCTGCCTTCCCACTTATAAAATCCTGGGTCGGGAAACAGCAAACAAATATTTTTTTAAGGATGGCCTAGAATTCAAATATTATTGATGCTAATTATTCATGCTAATTTGAGGGAGGGGTGTGGGAGATGACGTACAAGCAGGTACCAATACTGTAAAATATATCTCTGTCATAAGATAAGAGTATAAGAATATTTTAAGATGCCTTTCCTGCAACTTCACAATTTTCTCTGTATATCACCAGTGTGGTGTGTTGTGTTGCAAGTCCAGAGAACTGATTATGGAATATTTCTCATGTGTCCATTCTTTTTGTGTGTATGTTTGTTATGATATTGTGCAATATCTAGGTGGAAGTGGGACAGGCTCTTCTTCATGAGATTAACAATGCTGAATCACTGAATTGCTGCAAGAACAGTAAGAAGAGCTAGCCCATGATACTTTTGTTAATAGCAATGCAAGATTTATTTGTGAAACATAATTCTGTATTTAATTGAACCTCTGATATGTTTTGCAAATTTCTGTGTTTAAATGTTTAAAAAGACAAAAACTTTTCTGGCATTAATAAAACCGGTTGTTTTAACTTGGATTGATTTTGATATATCTTGCATTTTGCAAATTTTTAGTGAAAAGTCTTCTTAAGTTTTATATAAGTTGTATTATACTGTACAAAAGGCTGTATCACTGGCTAATAGTGTGTTCTGTATGACTGTCCTAATATAAATGGATCGCGATACCATTGTGTGATGTCTTTCATCTATTTTTGTTTTCGAAGAAAAATGGGATACATAGGGATCACTTTGTCATCCGTCTGTCAGTCTGTCACGAAAACTTAACGTTGGCTATAACTTTATCATTTCTACATGTTTCTTCATCAAACTTTCAATATATACTCATCATGACAACATCAGCATGACCTTACTAAAATATATTGGTCAAGGTCACACTGAAAGTCATTATATAGGTTAAATACTCTTTTTTTTTTTTTTTCTTCAGGAAAATAACATTGCCTATAACTTTCACATTTCTTGATATTTCTTCATCAAACTCGCAATATATACCCATCATGACAACATCGACATGACCATAGTGATATATAAAGGTCAACGTCACACTGAAGGTCATTATATGTGTTAAATACTCATTTTTATCTTCACGAAAACTTAACATTGGCTATAACTTTCTCATTTCTAGATATTTTTTTATCAAACTTAGAATATGTACTCATCATGACAACATTGACACAACCATACTAAAATATAAAGGTCAAGGTCACACTGAAGGTCATATAGGTTAAATACTAATTTTTTCCTTCACAAAAACTTAAGTATACTGACAAAGCGCTGATGGGCGACACATGCGTTCCACGAAACACCCATCTAGAATACAACAAACTAGTCGATTGTGCTATTAATATTTTACTAGTATCAATGAAGGTATATTTATAAAAGGATCGGGTTGCTGGGGTAGAATACAACCACTGCAAATCCCGCTAGAGGCAGAGGGGTAGGACCCCCCACCCCCTTCATGGTCATTTTGTCATTAGCTCTACTGATCAGAGATCAGCAGAGCTTATGCCGTGGTGCGGCGTCTGTCTGTAAACTTTTTTTTTAGCGACTTCTTCTCTGAAACTACTGAATGGATTTTCATGAAACTTTACAGAAATGTTGCCCATGAAGTCTAGTTGATCCTAGCAAAAATTCATGTTGATGTGAAATCCAAGATGGCCGCCAGATCTAAAAATAGGTTTTTAAAAAACAAGTTTGTAGCGACTTCTTCATGAAAACTATAAGTGATATTGATATGGGACTTTTTCTAAAATGATCAGTTATATAATGAAAACTTGTAGCAACTACTCCTCTGAAACTACTTGACGGATTTTCATGAAACTTCACAGGAATGTTGCTCTTGATGTCTAATTGATCCTAGCAAAATTTCAGGTCGGCCGGAAATTCAAGATGGCCGCCACGGCTAAAAATATATTTGTAGCGACTACTTCTTGAAAACTATAAGTGATATTGATATGGGACTTTTTCTAAAATGATCAGCATGACATGATGTTTGTCCTTGTCAAAAATCGTTTTGATTCAACGTTAAACATGGCTGCCAGAGGCCATCTTTGTTTACATACAGTTATATAGTAAAAACTTGTAGCGACTACTCCTTTGAAACTACTTGACAGATTTTCATGAAACTTTACAGGTATATTGCTCTTAATGTCTAATTGATCCTAGCAAAATTTCAGATCGGCCAGAAATTCAAGATGGCCGCCACAGCTAAAAATAGATTTTTAAAAAAGAAGTTTGTAGCGACTACGTCTTGAAATCTATAAGTGATATTGATATGGGACTTTTTGTAAAATGATCAGCATGACATGATGGTTATAAGAGTCAAACATTATTTTGATTCGACGTTAAACATGGCTGCCAGTGGCCATCTTTGTTTACATAGAGTTATATGATGAAAACTTGTAGCGACTACTCCTCTGAAACTACTTGACGGATTTTCATGAAACTTCACAGGAATGTTGCTCTTGATGTCTAATTGATCCTAGCAAAATTTCAGGTCGCCCGGACATTCAAGATGGCTGCCATGGCTTTCAAAATACAAGTTTGTAGCGACTACTACATGAAAACTATAAGTGATATTGATATTGGACTTTTTGTAAAATGATCAGCATGACATGATGTTGGTCCTTGTTAAAAATTGTTTTGATTAAACGTTAAACATGGCTGCCAGCAGCCATCTTTGTTTACATAGAGTTATATAGTAAAAACTTGTAGCGACTAATCCTTTGAAACTACTTGGCAGATTTTCATGAAACTTTACAGGAATGTTGCTCTTAATGTTTAATTGATCCTAGCAAAATTTCAGATCGGCCAGAATTTCAAGATGGCCGCCACGGCTAAAAATAATTTTTCAAAAAACAAGTCTGTAGCGACTACTTCCTGAAATCAAAATCAATCAGTAGAGCTTCAAGGTCATTGACCTCTTGTTTTTTTATCATGCTCATTCAAGGTTTTCTTCTTGTGGATATGCCATATCTCCAGGTCTGGGCTATTCATTGAACATTTTTAGTGGCATTGGCTAAACAACCTATGTTTTCTTTAGCCATTTTAAAGTTTAGCCTATTGCCCCTGGCAAAGATTAATAAATAGCCCTGCTCTTCTGAGATAAAGCCTCCCGTGACATCCTGCATGTATGGCGTGTCCACTCAAGTTGATACAAGCTCATGTAATTATCCTATTGTCTTATTATGTCATTGTTAATTTGATATTTTATTGTATTATAATGTCATTGTTAATTTAATTTATTGTGATATTTTGTTATTCCAAACAACACCGCCTGTTCTCATTTTAAATGCATTTAATGTAATTTATTTACTGTTATCTTTTTAATGTGCAGTCAGATAAATTTTGCCAGCTCTGTCCATGTATTCCATTTTATCGAGAAAAGAAATTCAAGAGGGGTAGTTTTATCAAATGCATATTGCATCCAGAGAAAAATGTATGCAAAACTTCATGTAACACTATATAGTCAAAAACGATTTCTGGACAGAGTTAAGATATACATCAGGCGAACAGGAATTTACAGTCAAGAGTGGTTAAATTTTTCACTGGATTTTTTTTTTTTTAAACCCATTCAAGGAACAATTTTGAAATGTTTATCAAGCACTGAAATCAGCATCTGGATTTATTTATCCAGTATCATTTTAATGCTAACCTTGCTTGCATATAATTAATTAAAACTTTCATTTTTAATTTGTTTACGTCTTATTCTAGCGTAAGTTTAAATATATAACTGCTGCAATATTATCAACAGTTAATAATATGCAGAAACAATTTGCTTTTACTATACTTATAATTAATATTAATGATTGAGCAAATGCTAGATATGTAGAAAAAATAATGGGATGCGGGGAGTTTTAAAAAAATCAAAATTGCTGTGTGTCCCTTTAATCTAAAAATGTAATCAAAAAATACACATAAAAAAAAAGAAAGATAATTATTCGTTGTGGGCTGGTTCCCATGAAAATTACTTTTTCCATCAAAACTTGTCACCTGCTAAAATAACTGTTCACCTGGCATATACTCCAGGTACCACTTAAAGTGTGCTGTCGCATCTAAAATATGTTTTGTTTCAAACAAGCACTGCTAACATCATTGATATATTGTAAATAACACAGCTTAGGGTTATTCCATTAAAACATACAGGGGACCCCAGGAAGGCACTTTTGAAATGTGTAGATTTTGAATTTCAAAAAAATAGAGTTCACCCATAGATGTTTATTAAATTGCCTTAACCTATACTGTGTTGATGAGCCGTTAAAACAACATTCAACAATTCAGCTAAATTGCCTTCCCGGTGTTATGTGTATGTTTTAATGGAATAGTCCTTAATCATTCTTGTACCTACAAACACTTGCATATGTACAGTGCCTTTAATAAGCTTTAGTTGAGTTGGATGTGAAGTCATTATTTGTATATGTTAAATAGTAGTGGTAGGTTACTGAATACGTTGATAATATCTGTACCTTATACATTAGTTGTGATTTTTTGCCAGTTCATATTTCATTATTATAGTGCTATTGAGTAGATCATATTTAAATATATAATTTGCATTTACTTCATCTGAAAAACCATTTAAAGCTTTTGTTAGATATTGTTGCATAATGTTATTATCAGTATGCTTTCCAACCATTCAATCTTGTTTAACCTTTAGTAAAGTAACTTACCCCACCCATCTGGTGTTTCATCATATCACTTGTCACCCATGACTCTAGGTAAGTGGTCTGTGGCCTATGGTCATCCCTGTCACGCTATGTCTGATGTCATCCTCACCAAGCTCTAAACCTGCCACTTTATCCAACAATCTAGCATGTGTCTAATATTCCAAAAGTCAAATAATCATTGTATAAAATGCTGATGTTGATCTCATGATGGTTGGTCTAGGGCTATTCCATTGAAACATACTTGGGACGCCCGGAAGGCACTTTTGAAATTGAACACCGACCATAGATGCAAAATTGTGTTTAAATAACCTAATTTCAGAAAACCGGGTTCACCCATAGATGTTTATAAATTGCTATCCTGGGTATGTTTTATTGGAATAGCCCTTATTTGTAATTTTAGAGTTTGTTCTGTTCACATATATACATGGCACATTTGTTCTCATTAAAGATAGATATACAGCTTTCAAAGAAAAAGGGGAGACATAGTGCGTTATATTTCCAATGTTGAAGGCATCGACTTTAAGTTTGTGCATTTACTGTTTCTTAGTAACGGCATGCAGTATATCAATATTCAATATTTTATTAGTGATACAGTCCACCGGCCAAAACGCATAACATGTATGCAATATATTTATCATAAATTTACCCATAATATATCAACCAATTCTGGATCAAAGTTATATATTGAGAAGTACAGTTCTGTATTAATGCAGAGCTTTACCACAAATAATCATACTTTGAGTTGTTGTTTGTTAGCAATGTTTCTCTGCAACTACATGCACTATTGTTCAGGCATTTTTTCAGCCAAAGAGTTTTTGGACTTTTCAGACAAAATTCAACGTTTAACTAAATAAGTTGGATATCAGTGAAACATAGTTTGTGGTATGTAAAAAATCATCGCTTTTCAAAATTGGTTGAGATATATATTCATGTGCAAAAGTTGTTTTTAATAGGGCATTTTCAGTGCAAAATTTAGAAGAAAAAGAAATTTTAGATTTGTTATCCAAAAATGGTTTTAATGTGTAGGGCAAATATAAATTAAGACACCCTGAACGTTTTATAGCAAACTATAAAGGTTTATTGAAGTTTGAGTTGAGATTTCTTACCCCTTAACCCACTAAGCACGACTATAATAGCCTTTGCATCCATTGTAAACCCAAATCAGCCTTGATAAGAGTTTAAAATGTCTGGCTGCTGATCAGTCGTTTTTGTCACATAAGTGGAATGGGTTAATTGTCTGTCCCAGGAACAAGGAATTTACATGGGAAAAGCCCCATCAAAAAATAATTTTGCAGTCAAAATAGTTATCAACCGATTT
>JAWPHD010013581.1:0-67185 GCA_037043455.1 Cyrtodaria siliqua | reverse complement strand
AAGTGGTTTAACTTTTACTCCTAATAATAATAATAATAATTTTAATGACAAGGGAACTCATTTGAAACATTTTCTATCTTTAATACATAAGTGGTTCAGAAATAGAACGATGTGCAGTCATTGTGAGCTTGTCATATTTACCAACCAATTATCAATGTATGTATACATGTATATATTATGTATACCGCTGATCTTTAATTAAAACGATCATTGATAAATATATTTGTTTGGTTTCTGAGTATATTTAACAATGATATTCACAATTCACAACCTGTTTTCGTTTAAGGTCGTCTGCACATCAGTGGACTGAGAGAAGCCGATACCGGATCATACATGTGTGTTGCAGAGAATCAACGTGGCACGGCATACGGGACGCCGTTCCAAATGAATGTCACCAGTAAGCTAGATTTATAAGAAAATACGAAAAGTCTGCAAACAAATTTAAACAACACTTCATTGCTTCTCTTTCCATTTTTGTTTGCTATTTTATAAGTCATTTGTGTATGTCTAATATACTGAAACTCGGGAATTTCCGCTATATATGGTTTGTACCACAATATCCTAAATTCACACTATGCATCGTGTAATGTCCGAGGATATACACAGTATATGTTAGTTATTGTGGTACAAATACAATAGAGCATGAGTCATGCACGTGTACGAACGATAATGCACTCGCTAACGCTCGTGCATTATCTCCCCGTACACGTGCCAATCTCATGCTCTCTTCTATACTTATTGCAGAAATTCCCGAGTTGCGTTTCTTTTTCGCTTCAGTATACATATACCGTCAGTTCTCGAATGCGACAATCCAGCAACATATCAAAAAGGTCGTAGTTTAAATCATTTTTCAATAACACGGTTAGCTGGACAGTATAGATAAGACGTTATACAAATTATGATGGCAACAACCAATAATAAATACGCGTCAAGTCCCGCAAACTCTATTAATGTTCAAGACAACTTGTTTTCAACTTTGTTTCCTTTATTTAGAGACGGAGTCGCGTCAGGCTGTAAACGGAACGTGCATGAGAGAGGACGGTATGATTGTTATGTATGGGGATGAATATAATCCTGCAGGCGACCCTTGTCAGACCTGTATTTGTATAGAAAATGGACGATTCTCTTGCCGGACTGTCAGGTGTGCTGCACCCCTATGTGGCGGCAGGAAATACGTCATGTCACGTGACAAGTGTTGCGACTACACGTGCTTGGAGGCGGGCGAGGTCATGCAAGGTCATGAAGGACATGGTAGGTTCCAACTATAACATAACTATAATTTATTAAATTAATATAATATACAAAAAAAACTAGTTTAATTGCTTTGTTACAGCAGAATCAACTGGCATTATCTTTTTCATTTTGGATCGTGTTTCATGATTTCATTTCAGAAATTGAAGACAATTAGTAATTGTTATTAATAGCAGTGACATTAATGGTTAAACGTAATTCTTTACTGAATATAACAGCTCACTGTCTGGCACACAATGGGAGCCTTGTTCATGAGGGTCAACACTATCAGCGCGGGAGTGACCCGTGCGAAAAGTGCATCTGTGGCGAAGAAGACAAACCTGAGTGTTTTAGCATCATGTGTGATGCTCCACCATGCCAAGACTACGAGACAATTCCAGGGACTTGCTGTGAATTTAGATGTCCTGTAGAAGGTATAAACGTATGTAGGCACTGGCACTAGGTCAGAGAAAATCTATAAAATACATATAAAAATGTATTACACTCACATGTGTTTATCTTCAAATATTCAACAACAAAAGATGTAGCGAAATATTGACATAAAAACATTTGTTTAAAAACTATGCTATTAACCCTGGGTATATCAGTATAATCTAACGGTCGTGAAGCGAACTTGATATTCCGAAGTTGGTGATACCAATATTTTCCGAAGTTGATATCTGACAGCGGATAGCTTCGAAGCAATAGGTCACATGTATCACTGGATAAACACATTTTTTGCCAAAAACACAAGATGAAGAAAGTTCGTAGCGTCATAAAGGGTGTGAATTTAATGAGATTGAAGAATGTAACTCGTATAGTTAGTATTTAGAAGGAAACGTGTCTTGCAATGGCCAAAAACGGACTGCTTTGAACTTCTGTTATTGGTATAAGCTTCCATTCACAGCAAGGATAACACATCTTTAAAACGCGTCTCTTCGCAGTTGCACGCTGTTTGAGTTATAAAATGAATACGGTTGCTTCCGTGTACTATCTTCGATCAATATAAATCTCGACCCCAAAAATTGGAAAAATCTGATACGAATTTGAAAATATTATACAATTATGGACTTTTCAGCTGTTATACATGATGTGATATGCACCAAAAAAATCATTATTGACCGAGGCGATAGCCGAGGTCAATAATGATTTTTTGGTACATATCAACATCATGTATAACAGCTGAAAAGTCCATAACTGTTTTATTATATAACCCTCAATTTACAATTATATAAAACAGGTCAATATCAAAAAAACAATTATATAAAACAGGTCAATATCAAAAAAACAGGTCAATATCAAAAAAACAGGTCAATATCAAAAAAACAGGTCAATATCGCTAGATATTTTTTCTAAAAAATTACTTTTTAGCCAATGAAAACGCGTCTATTTATAGGTTATATAATAAAGCATGTTATGCATTATTATAGCTTCCATGTGCACGGACCGAGATGGCATGAAAGTGAGCCATGATTTCACATACATGCCCGAAGAAGACCCGTGTGTGAGGTGCACCTGTGAACATGGCAGGAAGGGCCAGTGCATGATGGTTGCTTGTGACGCCCCGCGCTGCACGAACTACGTGAGTTCGCGTGACGTCTGCTGCAATTACACCTGTACGGATGACATCATAGGTAATGACATGTTCTTTGTCATCAATTAATCGAGTAATGGCTTTTGGCGGGCATTACATTCTGAGCCTTGACATCGTTGGTAAATTTGAATAATTTGGTAAGTAAACACAAACACAAAGCTTACGCGCAGCATATGCTCTGATATGCTTAGTATTTCTAAATGTATGCACACTTTATATGACAATTTGAATTTACAAGTTGAGTACGTTTTCGCCAAAAAACATGATAACACATTTTATTACAATTTGATGTTTTTCATTCCCAATTTAAATGTTACAGGTTCCTGTACAGCCCATGATGGCGAGCTGGTAAAGGATGGTGATGATTATCAGCTTAGTTCTGACCCGTGCACGCACTGCACGTGCTCAATGGGGCGATCTGTTTTCTGCAGAAGCATGTCATGTATACCAGAACCTATGCCGTGTTCAAACCCCAAACCCGTTCCCGGAATATGCTGCAGGTTTACTTGTGGGGAGACAGCGACTCTTCGAGATAAAAGTAAAGGCGACTATATTTCTCAAATCTAAAAAATCTATATAAAATGTTATTTGGTTTAAACATATTTCAGTTTTTCACCATGTCATACGTAAAAGAAAATGAAACGCATAATGAGTATTTCCGCTATATATTGTATGTTTGATATGCTACTGCTAGCTAATCGAATGATACAGGGCGACATTAAGCCTGTCCTTTTGGAAAGGAGGTTTAAACAGCACCGAACACATCAATGGTTGCCCCTTTAAAGTTTTTATTATCGACAGAATGCTAATTTGGCTCAAGCAGGTGAACAAACTTAGGCTTTAAACGTTGCAATATCTTAACAATAAACACTACTGAAATGGCTTGACGTTTTCAAGCGAAACTTCAACATTTATGAATTTCGTGTAACAAAGTATACTTTGATTAAAAGGTCTACTTCATGACAAAGTTGTCCTTTCCGTAATTAGTTGTAGCCTCTTTTTGTACAAAACACGTTGAGATATATCTGGAATATTACGTGGAATTAGGTGTATATAATAGTGTAGTATAGGCAATTTTTTGATTATGCGTTTTTTTTTCCTATCAGTATACATTGTAAAAGCCATGTGAAGGGATTAGAACAAACGCAAATTCCTAAGACCTAAATAATTCTTCTAAATATTATACTCTTCTAAATCTTATTTCATTATACAACTTTATATATATAATTTTTTTAATTGAAACCCTCAAAACAAATGCGATAGTGTTATTTCATTACAAAATATCGTTTCTATTTCAGTTCTGAGTCACGTTTTCGTTCAGCAGATTGGTTCTAGCGATGCTTTTGTCCAATGGCAGCTTCCGGCAAGCGCTAGTTACAGAGTTACAATTGAAGATGTATGGACTGTTGTTTCGTTTTGTATATTTTAAACAAAAGTTCTTCGACCGTTTTTTGAAATCATACATACGTTGCCAAATGTTCAGTCTGTCTTGTTTAAAGTAGATACATGTATATATAAAACGTTGAGAAATAAATTGTTTATTCACATTCGTTAGTAAAAAGAAATTAAAAGGTAATTTAAATTAAGGCCATGTTAGATTTATATCGCAAAAGTAGGTATAAAAGTGGAACAGAAAATGTACAATTCACAGATCATAGTCAACCACAAACACGTATTAATAACAACCAACACTTACAGGGAAACATAGAAGCAAAGTATGCAACACCACAACATTAAAATGATTGACAATACGGGTACAGCTTGGAACGGTCAGTGGCAAAATGGACGCTGAGGGTTTAAACCAGGTTCTAGTGTAAACCTCACTCTTACCCTATTGTCACCCCAATGAAACGGGAAAGTGTAAATAATAGACCATATCCTCTAACAAACTAGGCAGCATTAATAGGCAATATAAGTATAACACAAAGATGATCATGTATATATGAATACATAAAACAAAAGCCTAGAAATCCACAAATCATGTACTCAGTGACTGGAACATGAACTCCCTCTCCTTGATTTAATTCTACTGTTTTTAATTCCAAAGTTTAAATATGTCTTCAAGAAGGTAGTACGTCATGATATTTTATTACAAATTATATTTTTTCCAGATGACCAATATAACAGTGTACGTCTTTAACAACATAACCTCAATGGTTCCGACACGTGTTGTTAGAACTTCCGGCAAAGGCTTCGCCATATTGAAAGACCTTGACTCGAACTCTGTGTATTATGTCATGGTAAACGGTACATCACGTGACAGAACCGCGGTAATGATGACAAGACCTGTGAGGCTTGAGCTTGATGGCAGGGGTACGAACATTTGAATTGTTAAATCAGACATTTATATACCTAACGTTGTTTGTAGCCTACTCAATCGAATTAACAAAAAATGTTAAAGCAATTATGAAACAAAGGTGGAGGAGATCCATATGTAAATTCTAATAAAAAAGACATCGTCAACAAGTAAACTCACATAGTTATTTAATAGTAATTACGTTTAGAAACATAAAACTGAAGAGAAACGTGTCCAACACGAGGTATGTCTCAATGAGAGGCAACCAACTAGGAAATATATTCGTTTTCTCCGTTAAGTTACATTTCAACATTGGTATCATTCCTTACAGCTCTTTGGATGTTTTTATCTTTGGCTTTTAGCATATAGTTGTGTTTAAAGTATGTTTAGTAAAGCCTTCTTAATGAATATAGTGACATGTCTTATTCCGCTCTTGGCATTACGAGACGTACGTGCTCCGGTGTCTGTCTATTATATATACGATGCATGTTCTAAATGATAAGTTTATATTTATGCTGTTTCTCTTCCATGGCACTTAGGAGTTTAAAAACAGGTTATTATGCTATAATCTATAGTGTTAGCTTTAAGATTATTGTCACTCCAGTTGTCAACTCTATTTCTATTGCTATATCTGTATACTTTATAGTTGGATCTTCATTTCAACTGAACGACGCCCTGAGTCAGGTGTTTGAATCTCGAGGAGACATTGCCTATGACGGATACAGTTTACCACGGCCTTTCCTCGCTGTTGGTCGTGAAGAAAGAATCAGATTTGCGATCAACTTCCACACATTTCACCGTGTTGACATCACAACGTACAACGAAACACCGTGTCCAAATCAAGGTAGTTCGTGGGCAGGTTTTCGTCCATTTTTAATGTTATATTATTGTATAAGTGGTTTGCGTGTACTGTTCTTTATCCACGTCGGGTATGCTAGTTTTGTTTTGTCATAATTATTAATGTTCATAGATTTTTCTCCATCTATTAGTTTCGACTAGCAAAGAGCCAGGTTCGAGTTGCTCACGTTTTTGACAACTAGTCTATTAGGAGCATGAGAACAGCCGATAGCCTTGAAAGAGCCAAGGACAATATATTACTACGATAGATTTTGATAATCTGCAACATTTGGTTAGAAACATTTGACAAAAAAAAAGTAAATTGTTTAAGGAGATTTTAATCAGAATAGAATCAATCAAACAATGTTTAGAGTACGTTTTTGATCCTTGTCAGACATACTGGCACATTTTTAGCCAAATTTCATTAGAAGTTTGCCATTTGTTTGGCAATATAAGTATATCACATAGATAATCATGTATATATGAATAAAAAAACAAAAGTCTAGAAAGCCACACAGCAAGTACTTATTGACTTGGCAGAAGCCAGATCAACAAAATTACAAACCATTAAGGGTACGACAAGACGAGATTTAAGACAAATATCAAATGCTACCGTCCTCTGCATCTCCGTGGCTGAGGGAATAACGACGTTGCCTTGTAAACCTTATCGCCTGTCACCGCTGCGGATGGAATCCCACTGGGAGCTCGATTTGAAAGTAAGGAAGTGTCGATTCTTACGGATGGCGGGAGGTGACTAGTACTGGTTCTAGCCAGGAAAAGTGGGTGGTCTGCCTCCATCACACACAAATCGACCGTCATAAATAACCTAACATGTGTTGAAAATGACATAAAACACCATACAAACAAACAAACAAACAAACAAACAAACCGTCCTCTGAGGATTTATGTAGGCATGTCCATGTCGTCTAATGTGGAACGTTGGATATTCATTTGCTTTTAGCTGCAGTATTGTCGTTTTATCAGCTGTATTACTCCGCTGTTTAAAGTTTACCTTAATTGTTGTCCAATTTACTCCACAGATTGTGGCATGTTGAGATTCTACATGTATAGCCAGGAAGGACAACCACGCAATGTGATGTCACTCATGTTTGCAGATGTAAAGGTATGTTTTTATAACATCTGTATGTTTCTGTAAATAATAAAGTATTCTTATACTGATTAAGAAAGTGTGAGTTTTACAGATATTGTTTTGTTTTCTTGATACAATAAATACATACCTCATTGCACGTGCAGTGTATAACCACACACACATAATGCTTCACGTGCTTCGTATGGTGTAATACATGTATGGTGTAAGTATAATACAGGTATGGTTTAAGCGTAATAAATGTATGCTGTAAATATAATACATGTATACAAGTGTAATAAATGCATGGTCTAATAAATGTATGGTGTAATACATGTATAGTGTAACAAATATATGGTGTAACAAATGTATGGTGTAATAAATGTAAGGCGTAAGTGTAACAAATGTATGGTGTAATAAACGTATGGTGTAAGTGTAACAATTGTATGGTGTGATAAATGTATAGTGTAATAAATGTATGGTGTAATAAACGTATGGTGTAAGTATAATAAATGTATGGTGCGATAAATGTATAGTGTAATAAATGTATGGTGTAAATCCAATGGATATATGGTGTAAGTGTAATAAACGTATGGTTAATGTATGGTGTGGTAAATGTATCTAGTGTAATAAATGTATGGTCCAATAAATGTATGGTGTAAGTGTAATTAATGTATGGTTTAAGTGTAATAAATGTATGGTGTACTTTATGTATGATGTAATTAATGTATGGTCTAAGTGTAATAAATGTTTGGTGTAATAAATGTATGGTGTAAGTGTAATTAATGTATGGTGTAAGTGTAATTAATGTATGGTGTAATTAATGTATGGTGTAAGTGTAATTGATGTATGGTGTAAGTGTAATAAATGTATGGTGTAAGTGTAATAAATGTATAGTGTAATTAATGTATGGTGTAATTAATGTATGGTGCAAGTTTAATTAATGCATGGTGTACGTGTAATTAATGTATGGTGTAAGTGTAATTAATGTATGGTGTAAGTGTAATAAATGTGTGGTGTAATAAATGTATGGTGTAAGTGTAATTAATGTATGGTGTAAGTAATAAATGTATGGGATAATAAATGTATAGTGTAAGTGTAATTAATGTATGGTGTAATAAATGTATGGTGTAATTAATGTATGGTGTAAGTGTAATTAATGTATGGTGTAATAAATGTAAGTGTAATTAATGTATGGTGTAAGTGTAATTAATGTATGGTGTAATAAATGTAAGTGTAATTAATGTATGGTGTAAGTGTAATAAATGTATGGTGTTATTAATGTATGGTGTAAATGTAATAAATGTATGGTGTAATTAATGTATGGTGTAAGTGTAATAAATGTATGGTGTAAGTGTAATAAATGTATGGTGTTATTAATGTATGGTGTAAATGTAATAAATGTATGGTGTAATTAATGTATGGTGTAAGTGTAATAAATGTATGGTGTCAATGTAATAAATGTATGGTGTAATTAATGTATGGTGTAAGTGTAATAAATGTATAGTGTAATTAATGTATGGTGTAATTAATGTATGGTGCAAGTTTAATTAATGCATGGTGTAAGTGTAATTAATGTATGGTGTAAGTGTAATTAATGTATGGTGTAAGTGTAATAAATGTATGGTGTAATTAATGTATGGTGTAATTAATGTATGGTGTAAGTGTAATAAATGTGTGGCATAATAAATGTATGGTGTAAGTGTAATTAATGTATGGTGTAATAAATGTATGGTGTAATTAATGTATGTTGTAAGTGTAATTAATGTATGGTGTAATAAATGTAAGTGTAATTAATGCATGGTGTAAGTGTAATAAATGTATGGTGTTATTAATGTATGGTGTAAATGTAATAAATGTATGTGTAATTAATGTATGGTGTAAGTGTAATAAATGTATGGTGTTAAGTGTAATAAATGTATGGTGTAATTAATGTATGGTGTGAGTGTAATAAATGTATGGTGTAATTAATGTATGGTGTTATTAAAGTATGGTGTAAGTGTAATTAATGTATGGTGTAAGTGTAATTAATGTATGGTGTAAGTGTAATTAATGTATGGTGTAAGTGTAATACATGTATGGTGTAATTAATGTATGGTGTAATAAATGTATAGTGTAATAACTGTATGGTGTAAGTGTAATTAATGCATGTTATATGTTGTAATAAATGTATGGTGTAAGTGTAATAAATGTATGGTGTAATTAATGTATGGTGTAATTAATGTATGGTGTTATAACTGTATGTTGTAAGTGTAATAACTGCATGGTGTAAGTGTAATTAATGTATGGTGTAAGTGTAATTACTGTATGGTGTAAGTGTAATAATTATATGATGTAAGTGTAATAAATGTATGGTGTAATTAATGTATGGTGTAATACATATATGGTTTTATAACTGTATGTTGTAAGTGTAATAAATGTATGGTGTAAGTGTAATGAATGTATGGTGTAAGTGTAATAAATGTATGGTGTAATTAATGTATGGTGTAATAACTGTATGGTGTAAGTGTAATTACTGTATGGTGTAAGTGTAATAAATGTATGGTGTAAGTGTAATAAATGTATGGTGTAAGTATAATTAATGTATGGTGTAAGTGTAATTAATATATGGTGTAAGTGTAATAAATGTATGGTGAAATTAATGTATGGTGTAATTAATGTATGGTGTAATACATGTATGGTGTAATAACTGTATGGTGTAAGTGTAATTACTGTATGGTGTAAGTGTAATTACTGTATGGTGTAAGTGTAATAAATGTATGGTGTAAGTGTAATAAATGTATGGTTACGTATAATAAATGTATGATGTAAGTGTAATAAATGTATGGTGTAAGTATAATAAATGTATGATGTAAGTGTAATTAATATATGGTGTAAGTGTAATAAATGTATGGTGTAAGTGTAATAAATGTATGGTGTAAGTATAATAAATGTATGATGTAAGTGTAATTAATATATGGTGTAAGTGTAATAAATGTATGGTGTAAGTGTAATAAATGTATGGTGTAAGTATAATAAATGTATGATGTAAGTGTAATTAATGTATGGTGTAATTAATGTATGGTGTAATTAATGTATGGTGTAATAAATGTATGGTGTAATAACTGTATGGTGTAAGTGTAATTACTGTATGGTGTAAGTGTAATAAATGTATGGTGTAATAAATGTATGGTGTAAGTATAATAAATGTATGGTGTAAGTGTAATTAGTGTATGGTGTAAGTGTAATTAATGTATGGTGTAAGTATAATAAATGTATGGTGTAATTAATGTATGGTGTAATAAATGTATGGTGTAAGTATAATAAATGTATGGTGTAAGTGTAATTAATGTATGGTGTAAGTGTAATAATTGTATGGTGTAAGTATAATAAATGTATGGTGTAAGTGTAATTAATGTATGGTTAAGTGTAATAAATGTATAATGTAATGTATGGTGTACTAACTGTATGGTGTTAGGGTAATTAATGTATGGTGTAAGTGTAATTAATGTATGGGGTAAGTGTAATTAATGTATGGTGTAATTAATGTATGGTGTAAGTGTAATAAATGTATGGTGTAATAAATGTATTGTGTAATTTTAATAAATGTATGGTGTAATTTTGATAAATGTATGGTGTAATAAATGTATTGTGTAATTTTAATAAATGTATGGTATAATACAGGTAGGAATAACTGAGTTTAAGTTATAACTTACCTTTTCCGTTGTTGGCAACTTTGTAATTATTAAACCAATGTATTTTCCATTTGTTTCAGGATTTTCTGTGGGCCAAGGCTCACTTGTAACTCTGTAATATCAGTTCTTGGACTCAGAGAGGACATTGGTTACCACAAGGGTTAACATCAAGATCTGGCACACGTTCAGGGAACAGAGTAGCGCTGGTGGTACACTTACCAGGCGTTCGTGTTGATACCGTTTACCTCGTTTTGATCTTATATTATGTTTTACTAATTCGTTTTAGAATTCAACTAAAATTAAATTTGTGTCACAATTTTTAATTTCTTAAGTTGTAAAATATGACGTTCTATCAGAAGAGCGCTTGGCTCCTTTCTTTTTGAGGACAATGATTTAACATGTATCCAATAGTTAATTATCATGTAGTTAATTATCCCTATAGTTGATTATCCTTTAGTTAATTATTCAGTAGTTAATTATCTTATAGTTAATTATCCTGTAGTATGGGTAATTATCCCATGCATATTTTTAAGATGTCCATTGATTAAAGAAAGTATCTTCTGTCTTAAATGTGATTGAATTATACAGCGTCATATAGTCATGGTATAAACAAAGATCATTTACTTTCAAAATCGGAATATACCAGTAGTGATGACTAAATTAGGAGGACCAATAACTTATTGTAGTTTGTCTATTTTATGTTTTTTTTATGTATATGCATTTTAGACGAACATATTCATGTGTAATCCTTAATATCTATATTGCTTTTATCATGTTTATATTGAACCAGAGATCTGTTGTGGCTCTCATTGAACTTTTTAACTGTGCATGTTATTATGTATACTTATTGTAATAAATCAGTTCATTTTACAATCCAGCTTGCCTTTTTATTGGTCAATTTAATAGTAAAGCCAAACAATTCTGTATAATCCGGATAATAAAACATGTACAAGCCAAAATGATAGCTTTCTTTTATAAAGGTTATGTCTAGGATTGGTCGGCCCATTATTAGTATAATTTGACTGGATAGACCTCACTGCTACAAGTAGACACCGTCATGATATGACTGAAGGATTGTTAAAAGCGACGTTACCCCCGTCCCCCTCCCCCACCCTTCACACACATATATATAACTCCTCATTGTAGTTTCGATCAAGGTAATGTGGAAATCACAATTAGGTTTTAACAATGCAGTCTCAAATAATTTTATTTTACTGCAAGGGTTGAGGAACAAGTAGGATGCTTTAGGTATATGGCATAGACATATCTGATATATTAAGAGCTTCGCAAGCGGATGAAGATTCTCCTCTGTGTAGAGTTTCATTTGTAAATAGGAAATGAGCTTATCAGAAATTTTGAAGACTGATATTGTCTTAGATTAGTTCTAACCATCTCTGATGTATATGCATGTTAAAGTCTCTCTGGCCGTCAATTTTGCTCTAAATGCATATGTAGAACTCACCTAGATGTATTGTAGTATGACACGGTCACCTAGATGTATTGTAGTAGGACACACACGGTCACCTAGATGCATTGTAGTATGACACGGTCACCTAGATGCATTGTAGTATGACACGGTCACCTAGATGCATTGTAGTATGACACGGTCACCTAGATGTATTGTAGTATGACACGGTCACCTAGATGCATTGTAGTATGACACGGTCACCTAGATGTATTGTAGTATGACACGGTCACATAGATGTATTGTAGTATGACACGGTCACCTAGAAGTATTGTAGTATGACACGGTCACCTAGATGTATTGTAGTATGACACGGTCACCTAGATGTATTGTAGTATGACACGGTCACCTAGATGTATTGTAGTATGACACGGTCACCTAGATGTATTGTAGTATGACACGGTCACCTAGATGTATTGTAGTATGACACGGACACCTAGATGTATTGTAGTATGACACGGTCACCTAGATGTATTGTAGTATGACACAGTCACCTAGATGTATTGTAGTATGACACGGTCACCTAGAGGCATTGTAGTATGACACGGTCACCTAGATGCATTGTAGTATGACACGGACACCTAGATGTATTGTAGTATGACACGGTCACCTAGATGTATTGTAGTATGACACGGTCACGACTGTAGGGTTGTTAATGAGGTCACATGGCATTTAAACTCCTAATTGGAAACAATGACCATGGATGCATCTAAGTAGGTTATCCACCTTTTACCAGGATTGTTTGTGACAAAGCCCCCTATTGACATCAACGCTTGTATAATATCCAATAATTGGTTAATGTATGCTACACATCGTCATGTTCAAGCTAACCTTTCTGAACATTATAATCAAAATTGTTCCGCGTATGCAAAACTCACACAAAAAACGTTTTGACGTTTGACCCCAGTGTGATCTTGACATTGATAAATGGTTGTTCATGACACATAATATCGACATCAAAACCTCATCAATGGTTAAAAAAAGTATAAAGCGGACACAAAATACCGACTTTTTGATATTTTATTCCTCTCCTTTTGACCTTGCCCTTGATGATTGGGACCAGGAAGCTGAACATTAAAACTTAACAATTATATTCGAAGACACAAAATAACCTTTAACATACTCATCCAAACATTTAAAGGCATCATGGAACCCAGAAGAGAACATGTTTAAGAATGCCATGAAGACATAGGATGTGGAACTTCAGACACCATTTTGAAGTAAAGACATGGACTGTGGGCTTCTGATGATTCAAGGAAAACACACATACAAAGTTTCATATTACCTAGAATTTAGTTTCACCAGTTATCGAAAGCAGATTAGGATTAGGAGTTGCACCTAGACCCAAGATTAGTTGGTGCATGACACATAGTATATGGATGGTACATTCACACAAATATTATCCCATTAACTCGAGCAGTTTAGGAGATATTTCTCTAACGGACACAACAATGTCACATTGACATCCATGACGACTTGAAAATGCAGGACCTTGATCTGTATTACAAACAAAAAACAGGATATATTCATAATACAAAAACTTAAAGTTTAATATTTTATTTTTCAAATATAAAAATATTCAATCTGGCACTAGCTCTAATATCAGTTTACATAATATAAACAATATGTAGCTCAAAGCAGCTACGATATATAACTAAATCTTATCAATAACAAAGAACAACAAATTAATGAATAAATACATAAGGACTAACTTTGGGATCATTAGTGAATACATGAAGACTGGTTGAAGGAAAATCAAGGGCCATAACTCTGGTGTAAATGATTCAATCTGTCTGGTTTTCGAACTAGTCCGAGCTTTCATTGATATCAACAATCTGGTAAAGTTCAGATCAGACTTTGCAGAGTTGTGTTGTAAACACTCAATTATTAGCTGGAGCCAAGATCATTGTCTTCTGCCACCAGTCAAGTAACACCAAAGCTAAAGACTTTGAATGAACATGACAAAATTTACAAAATGAACATGAACTTAGGGGGAATTTACAGCGTTACCGGGATAAGCAGTGGCCCTATTTTTGCCTGGGAGCACACGGGCCTTTTTATAAGTCATTTCACTTCTTTGGAGACCAAAGGCAATATATAAGTCTTACGCAAATTTTGGTTACTGACTTTGCGCGTAGATGACACATTACTCTCCTGAAACAAGCAATCTCTATGTATCATCCATGCTTTACACACAGCCAACAAAAACATGTGATCAAAATAAAACAACTGATAAAATAGTATGTCGGACATGATTAAATGATATTCTATAAAGATAAAAACATAATCTCTAACTATAGTCTAATTGATGTAAAATTCAATTCAAATTAAATAGATAAAATAAAGGCGAGTTAAATTTAGGCAGATTCGTTGGTTTGAAAGATTCATTATTTATGGACAGTACAATAGACACAAACAAGCCACATCATTGGCCACAACCAATATCACTAAAACAAATAAACATTAACAATAAATGTTTTTTTACAACCCTTAAAGAGACACACGACAATCTTGATATTTTTTAAACTCGCAGCGTCCCGTCAGTTTTTCACATAACTTGCATTTCTTCAATCTTTAATATTAATTATAAGAATAGTATAAAGGAAATTGTTTTTGCATATTTCTAACTGGTGATTATATTGCACCAATAATATATTTAAACCTACGGTAGAATAAGACCAAGAAATTAAACTTTTATTTATTTATATGCAATCAGATTTAGAGTCAGATAGAGCATTAATAAATCAGGACGCTAATTTTAATGCTTGATAAAAACTTTAAGATTGTGGTGTGTCCCCTTTAACAATGAATGATATTATACAACCAAACAGCTGATGTCATGTCGGGTTGGAATGGGGAATGATGATGTCATGTCGGGTTGGAATGGAGAATGATGATGTCATGTAGGGTTGGCAGTTTCCAGTTCTCTTTGGGCAAAGTGAATTGAATTGAACTGGGTTTTAAGGCACACCAACATGTGAAAGGTTATAGGCACTTAACAGGAATGAACATGCCAGGCTCACCCTTCATTTACATCATGATAAAATATGGAGAGTGTGCCTACAGCCTTCACACCTGCAGAACTGCAGAGTTGCTGCAAATTCTATTGTAGACACTCCATTTGTGCTGGAGCCACGTTTATTGTTTTTCTGCCACTGCTCTAGTGATTTGAGCGAAATGGCACCTGAAAAAGTGCAGGAGTCATGATGAAAACCTTTAATGAGCATGAACAAAATATGATAAAATGAACATGAATTAGTGGGGAGAGGGTGGTTCTACCTCTCTGCCTACCCCTCTAACGGGATCTGCAGTGGCCCTATTCTTTGCCCGGGAACCACACGGATTAGGGTAATTCTAACAACGTTAATCAGCTATATAGGATACTATAGTATACAAGATTATGGTATATTTACAAAGGTACTATTGATATTTACACTTTTTACATATTTATAATATAAATAACATGACATGTACATGTGTGAAACTGTGAATGTAATACATTTAGATCATGGGGGTATAAACTAATACATAAAGTATCAACTTTATGAATGTCTTTTATTAAAGTTTAATAAAATCATACCTGATTTCAACTTAAACATCAAATATCACAATAACAAAATAGCTGTGTGGTGCACATCAACATATCAGAATGGCCCTATCCTTCTGACTTGATTCTATAAAAAGCTTGTATTAAAAGGGCCAATAAGAATTTGTCATTAAAATAAGGACCATGTAAATAAGAACAACATTATTTTATTTTAGATTTTTTTTTTTTAATTTTTTTTTTAGCTTTGATTAAATAAAACGCTTTTTAACTTCTTAAACTAATTTGTTAGAACTTGGGAAGGACAGCAGATATGAGTTTGTATGTTTTCTATTTCTTTCCTTCATGGCCTTTTAAAGTTTATGTTTACACTGACCATTTAAATCAAAAATATACAAAACTGTTTGAGAGACATTATATGACAAATTGTGTTTAATATAACCATACAGGTATAAAACTTAAAGGGACACATGGCAATCTTGAAGTGTTTGTGGGTGTCTCGACTTATATATCCAGGATCATCTTTACTTTTAACCTAGTTACATTTAAATAAATAAACTTTTTCGTCTTATTTTACTTTAAGTAATATATTATTGGTGCAATAATATCAAAACTGAATAATATTCAAATACAATTTGCTTATTACTATTCTTATAATTAATATTAATGATTGAACAAATGTAAGTTATCCAGGAAAACTGGTGGGATGCTACGAGTTTTAAAAAATCAAGATTGCCGTGTGTCCCTTTAAGGTGCTGCATAGATCCACCCTTTGAAGTAAATCTATAGACCTGGCACCACATTTTATCATTGTATAATAATCACAAATGTACCACTCAGGTTTAATAGCTGTTAATTTGGCTCGAAACATTTTTTCATTTTGCACCTGTTATGAGACACCAGTATTCAAATAAAATAAAAGAGTTCTGTTATTTCATACATTTTACAGGTACTGGTAAGGTCTCTTAAACCATAACCCGCTAAAATACATAAAATGGACAGTTCTTTCTTTGAATTAAAACCATTCCATTTATGTGATAAAGGGGTGTTTTGGGGAAAATGACTGATCAGCAGCCTGACATTGTAAACCCTGATCAGCCTCCGAGTTACTCGCAGGCTGATCTGGGTTTACAATGGACGCAAAGGCTATTATAGTCGTGCTTAGCAGGTTAAGGCTTAAACTGATTAATAAAGTTTGATTACTTCTTTTAGGGCAGGAGTAATATTCAATTGTAATAAAATACTTTTTTTGAAGCTTCAGAATTTTCGATTTTCATACCAGAAAGCAGTATTTAGGTTTTTTTAACAGTCATGAGACATGTGGGGCAGGTTTTGCTGTACAATTACATCAATATAACATTTGGCACTTAAATTATGGTACACAAAAAAGTATTACATTATATAATCATCTGCGTATCATTGTGGTTAACGATTAAGTCCATAACTATAGAGTGGTCCCAATCTACAGCTGGTTCCACACTACAGCTGGTTCCATTCTACAAAGCTGGTTCCACTCTCTACAGAACTGGTTCCACCCTCTGCAGCTAGTTCCACTCTACAGAGCTAGTTCCACGCAACAGATTGGTTCCACTCTACACAGCTGGTTCCATTCTAAGGCTCCTTTTATATTTACATTTTTCTTAAATTTATCTCCATAAAAGCCAGCAATACTGAACATCAGAATATTTTTAAATAGCTGCACTCACGACCAATTTAGTAAGCGAAGACTTTTACAATTTCCATCATGCTTCTGAGATGATATTTTTACTTGCTTTCTGTTCCTTAATGAAGATAACTGACGCATGATTAAAACGTTTAAACAAATCATAACCAAGTTAATAAAACACATTCACATTACCATCATGATCAAATAGTAAAATATAAATGATAATCTGCTTAGAAGGCACCCTAAATTAGGTATATTAGGACGGTGTAAATATAACACGGCTTTATACTCTTAAAATCAACAAACAACCGATGACAATGGTCGATATGTATGTTTTAATTTCATGTATAAACTATTTCTTTACTTGAATGCAACATTCTTCTCCTAACATTTATATATCACTGGTGTGTCCCTTTTCTGGAATAGAGGTCAAAAACAAACTATATCACATTAAAATCTATACTCAGGTCTTCAAAATATGATACTAAAATACCATGCTTCGAAATACCTTCAAGTCAAGATTCTGTGACTTCATCATAACTACCGAAATATACAAGGCATTTGTATATTTTATGCAGATTAGAACAAAACTTTCACTTTAATATCATCAGATGATTTCTATGGACCACGACAATCCACAGAAATCAACAAATTATCACAGATATGCTCTAAAAATATATCTCAATCATAAACTACTTGGAAATCCTCACAATCTTTAACAAAACTTTTCATAACACTTGGCCTTGTACATCAACATTGAGATGTGATAATTATTTAAATCTTGCATCTACAATAAATAAATTACTATCAAACGTGTATTAAGAGCCCACCAAGGTGGTAGCTTTACACTGGTAGTCTCTCGATACAGGTGTATTGTAATCTTCAAGTCAAGTCAACTCAAAAAAGTGTTCGCTTAAAGCAGATGGTATCCTGATCAGGTTTGTCTGAACCTTCAATTGTAGGAGGGGTATGTCCAATCTCATGAAAATCCTTCCAATACCTTAGCTGTGCATGCTTGATATATCCTCATACACTTATAACCTGCAGCGTTAAAGAAGATACCAGCCAATGTATCAAATGGCGTATATGAATGCCATTTCCATTGCATGACTGAAAAACAATTCCCAGCTAGTTTACAACATCTTCTTCCAAAAGCCGTCTTTTCCCGCAATTTTTATGCTGTAGATTCAGTCATTGTTTCATTTATTCTGACTTTTTGTCCTGGTTTTCTTGGAGGTTTCTTCCCATTGGTAAGGTTACCATTCTGACTGGTTCCCGACAAAGACCCACTGTCCTGCGAATTACGCTTCCGTCTCCGCCTCCTAGAAGGAAAAAAGTAAAGAAATGTAATATATGCGTATTAACAAAAACTGTACATTTAGTTTGCTTTTTCATGATTTTAAATATTCTATTGCGACAGCAGCCTGTTATAAAGCTAACTGTAAGCAATCATTCCAATGTTACCCCTAGGAATGTTTACAGTGTTATGTACATCATCTACTGACCACTGTATTGTTGCATAATTTTAAATGTTATGTATGGGTGATGTACCTATCCTGCACCATTGTTGTCAGTCTAATTCCTGCCCACTGATTGCTGTCAAATCCCCAACGTATGCCCACCCATATGCCCACCCGGGAAAACACTGACACATGCATAATTCCGAAAATGTTTTTTAAAAAACGCTTAAAAAAAGTTGTGAAGAAATAACAAAATTATCATCACATTTATTACATTTTTTATTTCTGTCTTGTTCTAAATGGTGTAGGCTTGAGGTGAACTATATGAACAGTTTCAATTTCATTCTTATCATGTACTATGGTTAGTACATATAATATATACATGTATATGAAATGTTGAAAAAATAAAAATTGGCTGGGATGATGTAAAAGCCAGTTTTATGTACTTGAAACTTACTATTGGGTACAAATGATGGAAACAATGACGTTGAAAAACAAACAAGTACATGTTAAAACTATGTGTTATAAGTTCAATCACTATTTGTAAGTTCTAAAACAAATCTCTGTCATTTCTGTCAAGCATTATTATTGACAAAGTTAAAATTTAGAAAACATATATATCAAATTTAAAGTTAATCGCAAACCTCAGTATGAAAATTACCATATTATAAATAGTATCAGAAGAAATTCTAAAACATAAATCACACTTTTAAAATTCATTCCACAATTAACCTCAAATTCAATATAAAAGCTATTAACACCGCACCATCAACAGCGTTAACAAGAATCATAACCGTTACTAGATTAGAGATTGTAACAAAGAAACACTGCTTCTTACATCTAATTTATCTGTTTTCCTGACAAAAGAAAAAATAAGTAAATGCATTTGATTTTTTTTATAAAAACCTGTTAAAAATATTGAATTTCTGCAAATTTAGTAAAAGAAGCTCTTACACTTAGAATTTAGCATCAAGTTTTCCACACATGTCATATATACATGTGTGCGATATTTAACATTTAAATTTAAAATTTAAAGCAAGAAATGTCACGGTAAATGACAAATGCCCCACAAAATGGTTTTTTGATCTTTGATCTCCAAGTGTGACCTTGACCTATGAGGTATGGACCAGATCCTAGACACACATTCGCATTGTAATACCCCGCAGAACTTTCAAAGTTGATTGTTTTGGATGGACAAACGAATGGAAGAACGGAGAGATGGTGCGATTACTATATGCATGCCTCCCTTTGGTAGCATAAAAACTCACACATTGAATCAAATACTGAATGCACTTATTCTGTATATATCATTTTATATCATTTTATGACATTATACAATGACTGGCAAAGGCATTATGAATGACCCTCATTCTGTGTATATATACTGAACAAAATGAATTTAGCACATAAAATGCATGTCAATTCCATGAAGCCATGTATGTTTGGCGTCAACGATAAAGTGACATAAATAAGACAACTAATAATGCTAAGAAGTCATTTGTAAATGAAGTCGGTGATATAAATAAAGCAAATATGTTGGGAACATACTTTTACAGGTTATCGAAAACCATTCTCATTTCGATGAAAAGGGAGATAATTTTAAAATTATGAAATGTCTTTTTGAGGATAACAATGTTTTGTGAACACATTTTAGCAGTTTTTAAACAATGACGGATGGGCAATTCTTATCAATGCCTAACATTAAATTTGTTCAAAGCAATGTATTTGTTTAATGAAAAAAATTGTTTTTATTACCGGTATATGGTAAGTCCTGATACTTTGTTTAGAAAATAATAAAATAACACATGGCATGTATCCTCACTGTCTAAATGACCCTCATACAGTGTTTACAAATTGTGTAATACAAAGCACCATTGCTGTCTGAATGACTCAGACTGTATTCTGTTCTACATGTTATATTCCATGTAGTCTGAATTACCCTTACCTGCATAATGGCAGATACATTATCCATACACATAACATCAGAGGATGAATGCTTCTCAATTATTAAACAGCCCTCGTATCATAGAGACATGACCATACGTTGTATACTGAACAACCCTCATATCATACATGAAAAAGACAAACATAGCTGGGAGACACAGTTAAATACTCACGTCCTGTTGGATTCCAGCAGATCATCCTCAGATTCCTCCTCCCCTGAGATAAATTTGAGATCCCCATTCTTAGATCTCACTGCAGTCACGTTCTTTGCCTCCGTGTCTGACGTGTCAGGTGACATCACATTCGGGACGTGACTATCCATTAATGCGTCTGCAAGGAATCAGACCAATTAAGTTGGTTTATTTATATTTTTAACCCTAGTTTGCTCAAAGTAAAGAATCTCTGAAGTTAGAATGCAGCTGATACAAAAACCTTAATATCGATGCATCGCGGGGTGAGGCAGGGGCAGAGGACAGAGTGTGTAAAACAAATTGCTAACACGTGCAAAGAGCAACCCTACACTAGGCTGGGCCTCTGAGACTCTTTTTTCACAGATAAAGGTGAAAGAGGTAGAATTAAATAAACTGACTACAGATAAAGGTGAAAGAGGTAGAATTAAATAAACTGACTTCCATATATAAATATACCCAAACTCTTTTTTTCACTCCATCCCCACTTAATATTAGATGCGATTTTTTTTCAAATATGGCTGTGCAAAACGCGGCTGCACGGGTAACTGGCTGATGCACTGATTGTAACTTACCTTCATGCGTAACATAATTTGAGGGGAAGAATCCCTGCTGCCCATCGTTTAGTTCCCCCATCCACCAGCTCTCCGTGTCCTTGTGTATCACAGTGACAACGTCCCCAGAGAACAAGTCAAGCTCATCAGACCTCTGAGCTTTATAGTCATATAGCACCACAACCTATCGAGAAAAATTCACATTTAGCAACTCTACCAAACAAGGATGTCAGAAGTGTGCAATGCTCATTTACTATAAGGGTTATTCCAAGCTAAACTGCAATATTCAACTTGCTTTTTTTGAAATTTATTATCTATGATAAAACTTTGATGTTCAGTGTTAAAAGGGCAAAATCAAGGATTTCTTAAATTCTTAGCATTTTTAAAGATATTCCTAAATAATTCTTATGTAAAACTGCAATTATGAATGGCAGCCCTAAATTTGACCCCTGGATCACCATTTGAACAAATTTGGTAAGAAATTATAAAAGTATGTGTGCTTCTATCAAGGGACATGAATCATACTGAATATCAACCTAAATTAGGTAGAGTTGTTTCCCTTTGATTAAAAAGAAATCTTTTTCAAACAAGAAATGAATTCATTTACCAAAAATATCTGTATAGCATAAAAATGTGAATGCACTGAAACAAATATACATAAAAGTTAATTATAAAAAGAAATTCAAAAGTGCATTTACGTTCAATGTCACTTAGGGTAAACTGTAATATGTTTTAATCTATTAAGCTTTTGTAACACATGTTTAATATTCCCAAAATACAACAATTTGCTGTGTCACAACTGTTATATTTTTCTGTGTAAACATCAAAACAATGTTCAGTATTTTTATGTAATTCAAGCCAACACTGTGTTCCTAGAACACTTAATTACTAAATCCTGACCACCAAGCATATTACAATTACATTTTGAGACAAACGAACAAACATCTTCACGTACCTTTTCATATCTTGCTACCGCCTTACCAGGCGACGGCTGGAAGTTAAACTGTGCCTTCCCTTGCTGAGACTGAAACAGATGTAAATACAAGTATACTTAAATGTCTCCTTGAATTCATGCAAATATAAACCTTGAACAATATTCGTAGCGCAGCAAACCACCATAACATATTTATCTAATGCAGGTACCAGTGATGTTCTGTTTTATTATATATCTAGCTCAGGCACCAATGTTGTTATATTTGATTCTATATCTTCTATATGTAACTCAGAGCACCAGTGATGCAATATTTGATTCTATATCTATCCCACGGCACCAGTGTTGTTATATTTCATTCTTTATCTAGCCCAGGGAACCAGTCTTGTTATAGTTGATTCTATATTTAGGCCAGGGCAGGCCACCAGTGTTTTTATATTTGATTATATATCTAGCCCAGGACACCAGTGTGTTAGATTCTATATCCAGCCCAGAACACCAGTGGTGTTATATTTCATTCTTTACCTAGCCCAGGGAACCAGTCTTGTTATAGTTGATTCTATATCTAGGCCAGTGCAGGGCACCAGTGTTTTTATATTTGATTTCTATATCTAGCCCATGGCACCAGTGTGTTATATTCTTTATCTAGCCCAGGGCACCCGTGTGTTATATTCCATATCTAGCCCAGGGCACCAGTGTGTTATATTCCATATCTATCCCAGGGCACCAGTGTTGCTATACTCACAGCTGTAAGGTTGAGCTGTGGGGCTCGACCACCAAACACAGGGCTGACACTCCTGCCTCCATGGCGACCAACTGCAATATAATCATACAAGGGATAGTATCACATACAATACTGATAATAACGAAACACACAAATGTAATACATTTCTAATTATACAGACATGAGCTAATTGGGGGAAAAGGAGTTTTAAAACTCAGGCATGCTACAATTATATAAGGGTTGGAAGTCACATTGCCCAAAATTGTATAGACTTGTAGTAAAACTATAAACTTAACTGTTAAGGTCATGGATAACCTAGGCTTCAACAACAGGTTGTAAAACAATGAATGATATACAGTAAGGGTCATTGTTGCATATTTTCGCATATCTATATATATGTTTTAGTCATATATTCTCAATGTATAAATGATTTATTGTGTTATACATAGAATAAAACATTCTTTAAAATAGTGTTTCTCTCTTATGGAAAATACAATCTCATTAAAATCATATCCTAATTACGCTTTCATATAATCAATATTCATGAGAAGATCAACTAAATTCAACCAAAGAAAGCGCACGTTTCATATGCACTTCAGATTACGTTCAAGTGAACTGAACAAAATAAAATCCACATAAAACGTATAGATCTAGATTCGAATAAAGATAAAGTCTTCGAGTCTTATTGCTGTGGATTGCACGATAAATTCAAAGAAATGCTCTGGACGCTGTCATGTGTGTTTTGAAAATATATATTCCACCGAAATTAATACAACATTAGCATGATTAGATATTCTAAATAATGAGTCATAGTACATCTGGCCAGCTTAGCTCAGTTGATAGCAAACTCGACTATTGACCTGCGAGTGTAATTTTAGTGTGGGTTCAATCCCACGAATCGGTAAAAAAATTGTACCGCTATTAAATTCTGTCAATCTTTTTCAAACAATCTTCTTTTTTTTCCCAGTAAATATTCAATAATGGTTGGTGTGTTATGTTTGTCAACGCAATTATTTTGTGTTTTATAAGCTAAAAGTTACGGACATTGTCTCTTTCAATAGCGAGCGTACACTGCTCCACAGCAACTTACCGAAACACACGTGCAGTGAAGCAGTCAATACCGAGCAATTTCGTAGGCTGAAATCTGATTGGCTAATCATAAGGTCAATCTGATGTGACCTCCAATGCAGTGTTGTCAGATCCTTAGTAGCGTAGAATATTGTAGCGTGATAAAGGGTCTGATTTTAATGAGATTGTGGAAAACCAAGCTAAGAAATCAAATATTTGGCAAGTTAGTCAAGTATCTATATTAACTTATTTATATATTTGCAGATGTTAGGTAGAGCAACATCTTTGCTGCAGGTAGTGGGTGCAATTTACAGGTCATGGGAGCACTTGGGAACCTTGAAGCGCATAAGCGGAGTAATATTTGTTGGTTTTTAAAATATCTGGATAAAAAAGAAATAAAAAGACATTTAGATTATCTTTTTTCAAAATCGTCAACACTTTTATGTGTAATTATGTATATGATGATCCCACCTTCACTAAATTGTGGTCTCCAGGAGTCTACACCCTTCATGTAGAGATTCTGGGAAGCAAACTGCTGATGCTGCATTACTGATGACATTGACTTTTGTGCATGTGGGCTAAACATTGTTGGAGTACCAGTCTGTAAAACATAGATGCATGTGTTGAAAATTGTTGGTGTACCAGTCTGTAAAACATAGATACATGTTTTGAACATTGTTGGAGTACCAGTCTGTAAAACATAGATACATGTGTTGAACATTGTTGGAGTACCAGTCTGTAAAACATAGATGCATGTGTTGAAAATTGTTGGTGTACCAGTCTGTAAAACATAGATACATGTATTGAACATTGTTGGAGTACCAGTCTGTAAAACATAGTTACATGTGTTGAACATTGTTGGAGTACCAGTCTGTAAAACATAGATACATGTTGGAGTACCAGTCTGTAAAACATAGATACATGTGTTGAGCATTGATGTAAATCTATAGGTTGATCCATTTCAAAAACAGCAACACAAAAACAAATTTCCTATGATAAATTATAATTCAAAGTTTATAAAGAATACATTAAGTATTTTTTAGTTTGTCTAATAATTACAAAAAAACTAGTGGAAACGACTGATGCATTTCTTGTTCAAAAGTCACAGACTGGACACAAAAATACATACTTTTGACCAAATACCACTGAAGTGTGGCCTGTTCTTCATGCTAATAGTTTAAACACATTTCCATGATTCCACCCTTTTCACTATGAGGCCATCCTTAAAAATGTATTTGTTTGCTGTTTCCCGACCCAGGATTTTATAAGTAGGTAGGTGGGTAGCAGTGCTCAAGAAATAGGATAGCCCGACGCCCGGGGCTCCTCGAAATCCATTCCGGGCCTGTCTCATTTTGCAGACGAGGAGCCCGTCGGGCCTGTCTAAAAAAAAAAATAAAAAAAAATCCCCCCAAAACAAAGTTTTACTGGATCTCAACCTCAAGTTCCTCACGTCAAAATACTCCATGTGTATTGTGAACTGTGAAAACACTTGCAATAAAGTAATTAAAATGTGTTATACACACATTGAAACAATAAGAAGAAGTTCGAATATTTAGCCTGGCTTCGTGTCGGCAGTTTGTCACAACTTTGAGGTCGACAGTTGTTGACATAAAACTCATTACTCTGCTATTAGGGTTGTGTTTTCTTTCCTTTGTGATAAGAAATACCGTTTTTGTCATTAAAAACACACTAATGCATGAAAAAATAATCGTTATTGATGGTATTTCGATTGAATGTTTGTGAAATGTTCGGGCCGTAAAAGTGCGGTGTCATAGTAGTTCGGATGGTACATAAATTATTTTTTTTTTTCTTTTTTTTTTTTTTTTTTTTACATAATCAAATAAGAAAAACTGTCCTTTACAAATACATGTTGGTGGAAAGAAAAATATATATACTGTATATGTGTAAATACAGATATAAAATATATTTCTATTCATTATTTAAGGTGTAAGGAGTTCCTGGAATCCTACTTTTAAATGAATTCTAGTCTAGGCTCCTAATTCTTTACTTGGAGAAAGTGGTGACAAAAAGAAAAAATATAGCCAGAGGAGGCTCTGATAGTCTCATAAAACCTGATTAAAAATTTGGCTCCAAGTTTAGCTCCAGTTTCACCAAGTCGGCTCTGATTATTATCGTTTGGCAAAAGTGCTAGTACTCTCCTTTGCATTGGTTATAAATTACTATGTAATATTCTATTCTAACATATTTTAAACGAAATGGTAAATAAGTCCGCTGACCAGGGAGCATAAAGTGGTAGCAAAAAGAAAAATCTAGTCAGAGGAGGTTCTGAGCTTGATTAATACATACGTAACAAATGTGTGCTATAAAAGTGAATAAAGACACATTTCCAATAAGAAAAAAATATTGGACCTTTCCATTTTAGATCAGGGCCTGTCCATTTCAAATCAGGGCCTGTCCATTTCAAATCGGGGCCTGTCCATTTTCAGAAGCAACAAGCCCTGGGCCTGTCTCTTAAAATAATTTTCTTTGAGCACTGGGTAGGTGATTTATTTTTTTGCCAAAGATAGTAAAAACCTTAAGAAATGAAATAAAAATATACTAAACATAATAAAAAAAATTGTGTATAAGAATTGCTATAAAAAGTTTTGGGTAGGGCCCTTTTTTTGTGGGTAGGGAGGGAAACAGCAAACAAGCAATTTTTTATGGTCTGCCTGATATCTTCATCTTCATCATTAAATCAAATGAAATAGTTGTACCATACTCTACATGCACCTCACTGACTTGGAAGTATATTTTTGGGACCAAGACCTAACATACCAGCCATACACGCCAATCACTGCCATCAGCCGTACATTACTCACCATCGTTCTAGGAGTGGTACCGTACAGATCATAGCCTCCTGAGCTCATGGTCATCATTGTTGACCCACCAAAGCGTGGTGACATGGGGGCCATGCCAGGCAGGTCAAGTGTTGGGGTAGAAGTCATTTGTGCCTGTGAAACAACGACAAACTCAAACTCAAAAAGTGACAGGCAAACATTTTTTGAAACAGTGATAACAAATATTAAAATATAAGAAACTTTGAAAACAGTCATGACACAAACATCTACACACATGCATGTTTTCCAAAACAATAAAAAGATAAAAATATTAATAATAGCTGATGCAGCTCACTAAAACACTTAAAGCAGCTTTTGCATGGTACATAACAACCAAAAGGTAATAACTGCACAGTGCCTTGTATCACGCAATTTTGCAACATATTGCTTGAAAATTACTTTATTATCTGATCATATACCAATAAAAAAATGGTTGTTATGTAAGCACAACCCATACTATATAGAGGATATTTTTGTTATCGGCACTCGTGAGAATACTGTTTTGGAAGCTCACACAATGAAATAAAGTTGCAACTTCCACTGAAAAAAAAAAAACTTTTTATTTTATGCTTTCATCAGTGTTTTGTGTCTATTTCACATCTGTATTCCCCACTGGTAGCCACAATTTATAACCGCTTCACTACAGATCACTAGTTAATACACAACAAAAAATAGTTCTGAAATTGTTTATTTCAGTTAAAATATTTTCCGTGAAATAAACATTAAAGTTTATGCAAACATCTATGAAATATAAAATTATCACGGCAAACATATCACAAACTGAGGTAAGAATAACAACTTTTTGAAGGCAGATAATCACGATAGAAAAAGTAGTTTCTAAAACATTGAAATTTATTTATGGTAATTTCAATGTTTGAAAACAGTGGTTTACCACTTCTATTTCACTGAGAAAATTATATAAATCACTGAAAAGCATAAAATAAAAATAGACTATCTGTCCTGCAATGTAAAGTGCAGCATATAATGGGAAACAGCATTAAAATACAGATGTTTACAAGAGTATTCACAACAACATATAAAAGGGAGTAAATCAGTTTCGTTATTTTTTTTTAGAATTGTTCAAATACATTATTTCTGTATTAAATTGATAAAAGTAACCTAAATGATGCATAAACCATCAAAAGGAATTACATTGAACATTTAGAATAAAAGACCTGAAGAGGGTATTTCCTAGCGATGGTTATGTGCCAGGGGTAACTATTTTAAACTTGGAGGTAAAAAAAAAAGAGCTTTGTATTCTAACACAAGCGTCATATGCAAATATTGCTGCAGTAATCCACATGACAGCTATTTATAACCTGGGGATTCCTCTATGGTCTGATAAGGCTTGTTGTTATATATCATATTAATCATGGTGCTTTATTATAGGATAATACTGTTAAGGCCAAACAAAATAAAATGTGTGGTTCAGGTAACACTGGCAAAAAAAATAGGGTAGGTAGGTAGGCTTTTTCTTTTCTTTTTTTTCCCTCAATAATGAATTCAATTCTGATAATGAATTTAATATGTAAAATTACTATACCTTGAGTTCGATTTTTTTGCATTATCAACACAATTTCTTCTCTTTTTTTTTAATTTTTGGCCCCTTAAAATAGGGTTACCTGGACCACACATATTTTTTTATGTGGCCTAATTTCCTCTATATCTTTAAATCTTTAAACCATTTCATGTTTTAAATTGGTAATTTCATAGATTTTTATTTGTTTTAAACAAATTTAGCCCCAGAGCTTAAGCTTGATATACCCTCTTTAATAGCATTTGCAAAGTAATATTCTACTTCACTGATAATTCCCTATTAAAGTTATAAAAACACTTCAGAAAACTTGGTTAAATGTTTCATTTGCCCTTTTAATGAGCCAACTCCACCCTTCAGTTAACTCAATAAATGCTGTAAGGCTCTATGATTTATATGCAATATCAAAAAATGCATGATTCACAGTAATATACAGTCATATATAATGTTATCAATGCAGAGTCAAATTGTGCACTGTGGTTTTACTCTTGTGTGTATAATAGGCACTCTCATTTGAAATCCTGTGAAATATTTAAAAAAAAAAATATTAGAAATCCTCAACACTTGTCAGTGAACTTACACATTTTGATAGTGCAATTTTCATAACATTGTGAAAAACATACGGGTGAACAAGACCACATGATCATATTAACTGTAAATGTGTGTGTGATTCAAAATAAAGGTCAAAATTCTCTTTATTTGCATGAATTAAACACTGAATACAGGGAGGTAACTCTGCAGGTTGTTAATATAATGATATGCTTATTGTAAAAACAACAATTGTTCAATGTTGTTGAATGCCAGAATTTAGCTGGCATTATCAATAAGTTCAAATATTTACTTTTTTCTAGTTTAAATATTTTTTGGCAGATGCCCATAGTTTTTGGGTAAGCTTGCGGATTATCGTAACAGACACGTCTTCTTATAATGTTTTAGACATCTCAAATAAACATCTCATCAACATATAAACCTGCCTGAGCTATGCCCAGTATATAAAACAAATGTAAAGTTTATAGGACCAACCCATTTATGATTTGCTTTATGCTCAGCCTGCAAATAATGACAAAAACAGACAACATGTAAACTTCTAATAAATAAATTTAATTGTAATGATGTTTAAAATTTGTTAAGTTTACAAATATCCTATCGCCAGAAAGGATGAAAACCTTGCCCATTATCCCTTTATATTTGTCGTATTATAATGATGTTTGTTTGTTTGTATGGTGTTTTACGTCGTTTTCAACGCATGTAAGGTTATATATGACAGTCGATTTTTTGTGGTGGAGGCAGATCACCCGCTTTTCCTGTGTAGAATCAGTACTGTACACCTCCCGCCATCCATAAGAATCGACACTTCCTCACTTACAAGTCGAGCTCCTATTGGGATTCGAACCTGCAGCGGTGAAAGGCGAAGGTTTACAACGCAACTTCGTTAACCATTCGGCCATGGAGACGCTCATATTGAAAAGAAACGTTGCAGAACTCCCAATTGTTTTTGTCGAGGTTGCACTTGTCGAACATTGTAACAGTTTAACCCTTAACCCGCTAAGCACGAATATAATAGCCTTTGCATCCATTGTAAACCCAGATTCGCCTGTGAGTAACTTGCAGGCTGATCAAGGTTTACAATGCTGCTGATCAGTCAATTTCCCCAAAACACCCCTTTGACACATAAATGGAATGGTCTTAATTCAAAGAAAGAACAGTCCATTATATACATGTAGCGGGTTAAGTTGATTGTATCATATTTTATCACATAACACGGCGTCTGTACTACTGTATTACTAGTGTATTACAGATGCAAATGAGGACCAAATCACTGTGTTTGTATATGTTAAAACTGGTAATAACAATTGTTTTCATGGTATATCATACGGTACATTCAGACGCCTTAATTATTTATCATGATTTGAAATCTTACTTTAATAAAATGAACGTTAGTAACGTTAAATTTTATTTAGGATGTCGCATTATTTGTATAAAGGCGAACGCATTTACAACCGCGTAACGTAGTGACGTCGTGTAAACAACAAAACGACGTCATGATTTGCCTTACAAATTGTCGCCGTATATAGGGAAATTGACAACATTAAAGTGAAATGTTAGAAACCTAAGAGATAAAGTTTTTATTGTAAAAAGGCATAAATCATACATAATATTAACATCTGAAGACAGGCATTTTAAAAATACCACCCTCAAACCATCTATGGCAGGTAATACATACAGTCAACAAACAAAAACTACAAAGGGAGGTAATAACCTCAAGTCTAATAAGAGAGACAACTCACAGTGACTTTATTGAGAGTCCTCATGACTTTGTCGTATCTCTGTGCACTGTGTACGTTGAATTCATCTCTAGTGAGAACACCTTTACTGGCCAATTCTTCCGCCAAATCTGGAGATCTGAATATCGTAAAGGAATGCACTGTTACCTTTATCAAGAAGAACTGGAGCTGTCGGGGAACACTAATCTCACATATGGCACTTCTGTTAGTAAAACTCAGGACAAAAGTGTTCAAAGTGATGCAGTGAATGTGTGGCATGTGTTGAATGAAATGTGCCATGTTTAAAATAGCTATTCCGCCAACAACAGCCAAGTTTTACAACATATGTACACCATTTCTAAGCCTACTGACAACGAGGTATATATATATATATATATAACATACATATTTTGAGAATCCAAACTCTATAGACACAATTTAAATGTCTTTAACCATCCAGGCCAAACCTCGAAACTATAGTGTGAATTAAGTTACCAACTCATAATGCATTTTACGCATATTCAATCACAGGTATTTTTAGAACCCTTTACTTTTAATCGGCACTTATACATTATTATATGACCTGAACTCCTGGATAGAGTTTTGGTAATGGTTTTGTAGAGTAATTTTTCCGGTATCTGGCGGGTTAGTTTCTTTAAAGGGACTCAGCAATCTTGATTGTTTTAAAAATTCACTGTTTCCCGTTCTACATATTTTCAAATCAATATTCTTAATTATGTGAATACTTCAAAGCAAATTGTTTTAACATATTACCAAGTGTGGATTACATTGCACCAATAACATATGCAAGTAGAACACTGAAAACTCGAAATTGTGTGCATTACCTTTGATTTAATTATATGCAAACATGTACAAAGTGAAAATACTATCTTTCTAAAAAAAAATAATGATGCTAATGTTAATGCTTCATAAACTTCAACATTGCCATGTATCCATTAATGATATTTTGTTTGCAGATATTTTGAGATTCTTAAGCTGTTAAAGGGGTTGATGCACTATATTCAAACAAGAATTGTTTTAAAGGGCTCTGAAATACTTGAAAAAGCTGAAAGAATTATCAAAATGCAATTATCAAAATGCCTTGGAAAATAAAGAAGATATGACCTATTGAAAATCATCATGCCTTTTTAGCATATATGGCATATTGACAAAATGTCTTTTAAAGTAAAGAAAATCAATGCAAATGAAAAATAAGCTTACAGTTTATACATTTTACATTTGTATATTTATTTTTGATCAATTCGCAGTGATTTTCCTTGCTTTAAAATAGATCTTGTCAATATGCCATATATGGTAAAAAGGCGCGATTACATCATCGTTCCAAGATGGCAGCCTCCATCTATATTCTTTGCAAACATTCAATAGGTCATATCTCCTTTATTTTTCAGGCATTTTGATAATTCTTTAAGCTTTTATCAAGTTTTTCAGAGCCCTTTTAAATAAATCGTGTTTGAAAATAGTGCAAAAACCCCTTCAAGTTTCACATCAAGATGTTAAGTTTCATATTATTTAATCTTTTTCTAAAAATTATAGAACAAATTATGTATGAAAGAAAGACCTGCTCACCCTAGTGTTCCCACATTATCAAGAGGTGTTGGTGAAATCTGTCTAGGTGACAAACCAGCTTCAAACTGAGCAGCTGAAATATATTCATAAGAAAATTTAGTTATGTAATGACAACAATAGTAATTAAGTACTAACTATTACTGTATGACAACTTTATACAAGCAAATCAAATAAACAAGAAATCTGCAAATTCATACATCTGGCCTAGCAGGAATTCAACTTAGAAATAAGAGTTAATTGTAAGAATGTTTGTATGGTGTTTTACGTCATTTTCAACACATTTCAGGTTATATATGACAGTCGAGAGGCGATTTAAGGTTCAGAACGAACGTCATTAACCACTCGGCCACAGAGATGCCTAATTGAATAAATTCATCAGGGTGTTCTTTGGAAAGACACTTTCCCTTAGCATTGTCCTTCGGTCGTAAACCAGGCGGTCCCATTCTATATATATTCTATTATATGCAACGTTTTTTAGCTATTCCTTTATACTCACTTGCAGCATCGTAGCTGTACACGAGTACCGGATGGTTCTCCCCGAGGGAACAGAAGGCCACCATATGATCCCGCGGGTGATAGTGAACATCCGTGACGGGGTTCTGGAAGTTGAGTTCCGAGTACATGATCACCTGATCTCCTGCAAATACATAATTGTAGGAAGAGGATTATGGTCGAGGCCTAGTTAGGAATCTCACGTTAGGAAACTCACGTTAGGAACTCAAGTTCAATTAATGATCTAAGACTGATTTATGAAACCAACTGTAAATCTATTATTAATTTCACAATATCTGCATTTAGCTTTAAGAAAATTGGTCATGTCAGTCAATCTACATATTAATTATTTGCATCAAATAGGCATTGTGAAGTAATTCACAGACATATTAATAAACAGATACTTCCCATCTTAACCAATGAAGTAACCAAAATATCATGTTTCCTTCTATCTGCTCTCTCAATTATTCACTGATTTTGATGAGGATTCACAGTGAATAGCAAAATGGGATTATAATAATTTATGTTTATTTTGAAAATAAGAAATTGTACAAAAAGCTGTTTAAAGTTAAGAATGTCATCATTTTTCGCCTTTCTCTTAAAAATCAAAGTTTTGACATAGTCAAAGTCTCCTTTTTTGCCCTAAATGTAAGAGAAAGAAAATAACTACGACTTGAAAGAAAATTAAATTTGTGATGGGATTTGGCATGAATGAAATTTGTATCTATAAAACTCTTCATGATATGTGTGTTTAAAGTTGGGAAATAATTTGTGAATTTTCGCACTGTGCCACGTGAAATTCAGATCATTTTCGTAGTGTCCAATCTATTAAAATTTTGTTATTAGGTCTGTGACTAATTTTAGTGTTAAAAGTTTTAATTTTCTTTAAAGCTGACACATCTACTCATATAATAGTTCTATGCTTTTAAATTTTGCTCAGACTTATACTGAAATGCATCAGTCACGGCAAATCACGAGTGATCAATTGATCCTACGTGATCAATCATCATCTAACTTGATCTAGGTGAATAGACATATTCCCAAAGTTTACCTGTATCTGTATTCCAAGCATAAGCAAAATTATCTTCACTTCCTGAGAAAACAAAAGACCCACATGGTGTGATAGCACTTCGTATCTGTTCTCGGAAATTCAAAGCACCAATATATTTCTGCATGACTCGTTGTCTGAAAATTAACACACAATGTTATTATGTAATCAGTGTGGGTGGTAAAACACATATTACAAAAGGTACATGCTATACGTTTTAAAGCAGAAATACTGTTTGGATTGGATTGAATGTTGTTTAACGGCTCATCAACACAGTATAGGATATTTAGAGCCGCCCCAGAGAGAGGGGAAGGATACATAGGAACCCGGGAACAGTGCCCTACTCTTATTATCGAATAGATTCCTATGGTTCTTTAATGTGCTCGGAGGATAGACCGATACACGGGACCGCCCGTTTACATACCCATCCGAAGGACAATGCTCAGGGAAAGTCTCTTGCCCAAGAACAGACCGATGGAACACAGTGGCACCACGGAGGATTGAACCCGTGGCCTCCGGTTACAAATCCGCCGCGTTACCAACTGCGCCACGCCAGCCCTCAAATACTGTTTGTGTAGTAATTATAAATTTCTAAGCATGTAGAAAATCCAAAGCTGGCTGATAGCAATTTCTTTTTTTTGAAATCTCTAAATGCTTCTTTTTTCCCACATAAAACAAAACTCTAGCCTATACCTTTTTTGTCTCTTTCACACAGAAAAAATAAGCAATATAAAAGGAAGAAAAGCAACATGACAAACTGTTATTTGAAAAGGTTCTGACTGGAAAATGCATTTAATGAATGTATAAAGCCAATACTGTCTGTAGAGGACCAGAATAACTGTTAGCTTCAGCCATGATATATACAGACACACAAATGTACGGTCTTAAATCGGAAATATATACTACACAAACTGGTACTTACATTCTCAAATCAAACATCCTGATAATGTTGTCTCTACAATGAACCAATAACCGCCGCTCCCTCGGATGTAACGTTATAAAGTTTATTACTGTGCCCTGCAAAAAGAATAGAAATAAAAATAGAATTTCGTGATTTTTGTTGTCAGATGTTTAATCTGTTTGATCATTATTTCTATGGATTTGATCCGTGAATTAGTATACCTAATGGGAGGTAAACGTCTAGCGATCAATCTCAGTACAGAATAATGCTGGATGTTTAAACAGTGAGTTTAAAGCGTCTATAAGATTATGATCATTTTCAGAAAACATGGTAAAAAACACGGAAATATAATACATGTTTTGGTTATAAATATTTTCAACTATGTAGAGAACAGCTCTCCTTACCAGTGGGAAATGTGAAAACTCCTTTAAAAGGCAGAATTACAGCAGTACAGAAAGTTATTAACAGAAGCCTGCCTCTGATTGGGTGCTACCTACCTTTAAAGTCCCACCTCTCTTAAAACAAGAGGCCCAAGAGGGCCTGTGGACGCTCTACTGGCTAACATGGCTCTTATAACATCAATGAAGTGAGTGAAAGCTAAATCAAGGGCCATAACTAAAGAATCTGTTAAAATTCGGTAAAGATCAGATGAAAAATGAAGGCCCTACTGTATTAACGAGGCAAAATATAGCATTTTTAACTAAATCAAGAGCCATAACTCCTCTGTTACTGGTCCGACTGGTCCAACATAAAAAAAAAATCCAAAAATTAAAAAAATATCAAAAAAAAAAAAATCCAAAAAAAAAAACCCAAAAAAAAAAATAAAAAAAATAAAAAAAAAAAAATAACAAAAATAACAAAAAATCAATAAAATAAAAAAAAATCTTTCATTGATGTTAACAATCTGATAAAGTTTGGTAAAGATCGCATGAACAATGAAGCCCCTATCGTCTTAACGAGGCAAAATATAGCATTTTTAACTAAATCAAGGGCCATAACTCCACTGTTACTAGTCCGATATGGCTGGTTTTCGAACTTGTCCGAGCTTTCAATGACATTAACAATCTGATAAAGTTTGGTAAAGATCGGATGAAGCCCCTATCGTCTTAACGAGGCAAAATATAGCATTTTTAACTAAATCAAGGGCCATAACTCCGCTGTTACTGGTTCGATATGGCTGGTTTTCGAACTTGTCCGAGCTTTCAACGACATTAACAATCTGATAAAGTTTGGTAAAGATCGGATGAACAATGAAGCCCCTATTGTCTTAACGAGGCAAAATATAGCATTTTTAACTAAATCAAGGTCCATAACTCCGCTGTTACTAGTCCGATATGGCTGGTTTTCGAACTTGTCCGAGCTTTCAATGACATTAACAATCTGATAAAGTTTGGTAAAGATCGGATGAAGCCCCTATCGTCTTAACGAGGCAAAATATAGCATTTTTAACTAAATCAAGGGCCATAACTCCGCTGTTACTGGTCCGATATGGCTGGTTTTCGAACTTGTCCGAGCTTTCAACGACATTAACAATCTGATAAAGTTTGGTAAAGATCGGATGAACAATGAAGCCCCTATTGTCTTAACGAGGCAAAATATAGCATTTTTAACTAAATCAAGGTCCATAACTCCGCTGTTACTATTCCGATATGGCTGGTTTTCGAACTTGTCCGAGCTTTCATCGATATTAACAATCTGATAAAGTTTGGTAAAGATCGGATGAACAATGAAGCCCGTATCGTCTTAACAAGGCAAAATATAGCATTTTTAAATAAATCAAGGGCCATAACTCCGCTGTTACTAGTCTGATATGGCTGGTTTTCGAACTTGTCCGAGCTTTTATTGATATTAACAATGTGGTAACGTTTGGTAAAGATAGGATGAAAAATGAAGGCCCTATCGTCTTAACAAGGCAAAATATAGCATTTTTAACTAAATCAAGGGCCATAACTCCGCTGTTACTTGGGCGATCTGGCTGGTTTTCGAACTCATCCGAGCTTTCATTGATATAAACAACCTGTTAAAGTTTGGTAAAGATTGGATTAAAAATGAAGGCCCTATCGTCTTAACGAGACAAAAGTTAACAACAGACGACGGACGACGGACGGACGGACGGACGACGGACAACTCGGCATCCCATAAGCTCTGCTGGCCTTCGGCCAGTAGAGCTAAAAACCTGTTACACAAATGTTTGATTAAAGCTTCCCCTTTTTTTTAAAGAAAGTTGCTCCAGTTTGTGAAAGTGTAAGTCGTTTCTATTGCCATCATCTTATTGTTTATCTCAAGAATATTTCAGAGGAAATGTCCCTACTTAGCTGATGACAAATCTAATATGTTTATGTTTCCCAGATTTAGTGCTCATGTGTCAAATGTTGGTCAGAAAATTAAGCTTACCTTTATTTCTGGATCTTCAATCCTCTGGAATACAGTCCAGTCCCTAGCTATACCTACAACATCAAAATGTAATCATTATTTTAGAGTTTATTATACAATAAAGGTATTAGACAAAGGATAAATGTTTCTTAGAACTTAAAGGTGAATGGCTACCCTTTTTGTAGTATTATCAATAAACAAAATTAACTCTTAAACATCATATGAACATATTTTGATTGTCTCGGGGAGAAACACATATTTAAAACCGCTACTAAGTTGTTTGTAAAAATAAGTATTATTTGCATGACGTAGATACTACTTTTACCACGGAATAATGACTGCACAGAAAAATGAGTTAATCTGAATTGCATAGCTGCACAACTATTGCCAGATAATTGATAAATACAGTTATCCGTTGATTAATTTACCTGTTCAAAGTTTTCTATGTCATCAAATGAAATCTTATTCTCGATTTTCACAGATATTGCAATTTATCACATAACATGGCATCTGGGAGTGCAGTAAATCCATGACTTATTTCTCGTAATACACTAGTGTATTACAGATGCAAATGAGGACAGAATCACTGTGTTTGTATACGTTAAAACTTTTAATACCAATTGTTTTCATGGAATATCATACGGTACGTTCAGACGCCTTAATTATTTATCATTATTTGAAATCTTACTTCATAAAATGAACGTTAGTAACGTTGAATTTGGTTTAGGGTGTCGCATTATTTGTAAGGCGAACGCATTAACAACCGCGTAACGTAGCGACGTCGTGTTAACAACAAAACGACGTCATGATTTGCCTTACAAATTGCCGCCGTATATAAGGAAAACTGACAACATTAAAGTGAAACTATCACGTCGTAGGTGGGTTATGTGATAAACAGAATCTTACATTCGTGACTGTGTGTTATTGACTTTAATAAACTCGTTGGATAGAAAGATAGGATACTCGGCAAGAGCCTCGTATCCTATCATTTTATCCAAATCGTTTATTAAAATCAATAATACACAGTCACTCATGTAAGATCATCTATGTGTGAATTATAAATATCTATTATTGCGTATTGATTTCGATTTGAATAAACATAAACATGTTCATGAAACAAAACATAGCCGGAGAACTTTAATTCCAACGATGAAAGATGATGTGCATGTGTTATTTGTAATTTACCTGTGAAATAATTTTTAAATCATTAATTATATTATTAAAGTTTTTAAAAAGTTTCTATTCCTAAGACTCTGTCGCACCTCGTTTTGCTGGATTCTCAGTAAAGAAGGAGTTCCAGATAATGATGACCCCAATACTGTCGGCTGAGTACATCTTCTGACCATCCTCCGAGAAACATATCGAGTTGACATAGCCTACATGGTCCTCTAGCTCCTGTCTCAACTGAAAACAATGGAAATATATTTATAAGTGTGAGCGTCATACCCATCCAGGAGATATGTATGTATGGGGTTAAAAGATGCTTTTAACAATCTTCCAGTCATATCCCTCTTTGTGGTTATTGGGTGTAGAATAGGACCACTGCAAATCCTGCTAAAGGCAGAGAGGTAGATCCCTCCTTCATGTTCATTTTGTAACATTTTGTCACGTTCATTAAAGGTCTTTATCATGACTCTGCCTGTGTAAATGTGGGATTGACGCTCTATCGTAAATGGAGTGTCTACTATAGAATGTACAGCAACTCTGCAGTTCTGCAAGTTCCAGGCACATTCTCCATATTTGATCTCAAAGTAAATAGAGGATGAGCCTGGCATGTTCATTCCTGTTTGATGCCATATAACCTTTCTTGTGTTGGTGCACTGTAATAATCCAATTCAATTCAGTGATATCACAACAATGTCTACTTGTAGCAGTGAGCTCAATGATCAACTTTATAGTGCTGCCACACTGGAATACCACACCGCTGACACGTGACTTGATACCCACCCAGTCACATTATACTGGCACCAGGCCAACCAGTCCTAGTGCTACCCTTTATATGCTGAGCATCAAGGGTGCTACTAGTACCATTTTTATGAAATCTTTAGTATGATCTGGCCAGAGATCAAACCCAAGGCCTCCTGCATGCCAGGTGGGAGCTCTACCACTATGCCACCTCAGTTTACTATAACCTTCAGCATGGATACATACTTTAAGAAAACTTATTTCACAGAAAAGAACAAAATGTCGAGGGCTGAATGCGAAACTATTGTCAAAATATATAAATAAAGAATAGGATGCAAGAGTTTTGCATTCAACCATCGATTCATATTATATTGTTTAATAATTTAAGGAACGAAATGCGCTCTTTTGGTTTTCATTGGGGTATGAAAAATATTTGTGTGGTTTAAAGTGTGTGGAGTCCGAAGAGCGCATTTCATTCCTTATATATGCCAGATTTACTATTTATTTCGAAAAAATAGTTTATTATACGGGGATTTTTATAGAGTAAAATGTAACAGCCATTACGATCGGCAACATTTTAGACACATCCCTCATGCGCAATATTCTATTAAGTTAAGCTCCGCCCATCATCCAATGAAAACTGTTAAAAGGGCATATCATGAGGTATTCCGAAGGTAATGGTATTCATTGGAAAATTTTATGCAGCGTGTCAAATAAGATTCATCTTAGCGAATGCAATAGCGATGTAAATATTATGTTATGTACTGATTACATACACTAATCTTTGAATCTTCACCACCTCCAACATCCCACACCCGAATGACTTGATCAAACCCTCCAGTTACTGCTATAGTCTCTACACGAGGGTGGAACTGGGAACAATACACAAAAGCTGGGTGGGGTAATAGTTTCTGCTGCTGCTCTCCGAAGTCTTGCAGGTCCCAGATTCTGTAAAAAAAAAACTGAAAACAGTATTAAAGGGCACAGCAAACATGTGGTATTTATAGAGCGTGGAAATAAGTGTGTGCATACGTGCATGTGTTAGCGTGCAATTCTGACGTTTAAAGTAACCATCCCTTTTAGGGCACAGTCAGCACCATTCTAGTGTTGAAATAAGAACCTTCATATATTTATCAAATGTCACATTTACTTTGAAAGTGCAGGAAAATAATATTGTGCATTTAAAAGAATTGGATTTTGATAAATAATGGAAGCATCATACTCAATATTTAGTAAAACAGCAACATAATATATTCTGAACTGTTGTAGAAATAATTAAATATTCAAAATATGTAGAAAAAATTAAAGGTTGTATGTCATCACTTTGGTGCAACAACTCAATAGGAGCAATACTTATATATACACCTATTTAGTCATTGCATCAAGGTGACACTTTCGTTTGCTGAAAAATACAATTTCATTGCGTTCCATTTAATTAAAAGATATTTTTATAGATTGAATAGAAATAATATCTCGGTGAATTGCATCAATGAATCTTAAGGCACCATCATCTAGTACATAGCAATGATTGTCTATAAAGCTAACACTCCCAACCGATGTTTGTACTGCAAAGATACAAATTAATGATTTGTTTAATTGGCTGACATCCTTTCATTTGTCAGAGCTAATGTCCACCCTTTAACAAGAAACAAATGTTTACACATAGCCATACCTGACAGTTCCATCTGATGATGATGACATTAGTTGAAGGTCCATCTTAGACCAGCTCAGGTCATATACCACACCAAAATGGCCACTGAATTTGCCCTTTAACCTCCCAGATGGAATCTAAAAAGTCAGAAAGTATTTTTTATGTTGAGATAAGACTTATTGAGAATTTTGAATAGCGCCGAGAATTTGAATAATCAACATCAACTTTTACATGCACAGAAAATATCAGTATTAAGTCAGCTATTAAGAATTGAATGTTGTTTAACGGCTCAGCAATACAATATAGGTTATTTAGAGCCGCCCCAGAGAGAGGGGAAGGATACATAGGAATCCGGGAACCGTGCCCTACTTTTATTAGCGAATAGATTCTTATGGTTCTTTAACGTGCCCGGGGGATAGACCGATACATTGGACCGCCTGGTTTACGTCCCCATCTGACAGACGAGGCTAAGGTCTTGCCCAAGAACACACCGACAAAACTAAGTGGCACCATGGAGGATTGAACCGGGGCCTCCGGTTAAAAATCTGTCGTGCTACCGACTGCGCCATGCCAGCTATTAAGACCATGAAATATAAAACAGAGATCATCTACACTAGAAATATCCAAGTGAAATATCCAAGCAAGGCATTCTTTTGAAACAACTCATTGCAGATGCAAGTTTTAAAATTCTTAGGGCTATTCCATTAAAACATACAAGGGACCAAGGAAGGCACTTTTGAAATAAACAGCAAAATTTAGTTTTAAGAACCAGATTTCAGGAAATAGGGTTCACTCATAGATGTTTATTAAACTGCCTTCCTGGGGTCTCAGGTATGTTTTAATGGAATAGCCCTTATACCATAACCTCAAAATATTGTTTGAAATACAGCAAAACCTTGTCTTAAAGTTCTGGGTATGATATTCGAGTCCCATCCACCAGTAATATAAAGCACATTATAAAGCCTTTTTAATTTATAAAATATACTGGTCCTGGGCAACTTTCCATTATTTTTATGGACAAAACTATGTATCTTAACAAGTCTTACTCTACCTTGGAGTAAAAACAATTTTGAACTGAGAATGACAGAAACTGGGCTTGGACAGAAATTCACCTGGGACCAGTAACTCAGGGCTCAAATTTAACACTTATTTACTTGCTAAATGCAAGTAGAAAATATTAGCACCTGCTAATTTTTTCAAGTAAAAAGAGAAACCCACTAGATCTCAGTCTACATTTATTCACTGAACATATCTGTCGAACTTAGTTAAATAGGTGGATATAAGTAAGTATAATTATACATTATTACATTCCTGCATCTAGCTGAGTGTGGAAATGTCATTATTTACATGTATAGCAAAATGAACCAAGGTTTTAAATTATTTATGCCAGTACCTGCATTAAAATAGCAAGTAGAAAACCTTCGTACTTGCTTTTTTCAGCAAGTGGCTAAAAACATTAAATTTGATCCCTGCAGTATATATGTTTAAATTGCTAATTACTGACTTTCTAAATAACTTGTGAAAGTCTTGTATATTATACAATTATGGACTTTTCAGCTGTTATACATGATGTGATATGCACCAAAAAAATCATTATTGACCGAGGCGATAGCCGAGGTCAATAATGATTTTTTGGTGCATATCAACATCATGTATAACAGCTGAAAAGTCCATAACTGTTTTATTATATAACCCTCAATTTACAATTATATAAAACAGGTCAATATCAAAAAAACAATTATATAAAACAGGTCAATATCAAAAAAACAGGTCAATATCGCTAGATATTTTTTCTAAAAAATTACTTTTTAGCCAATGAAAACGCGTCTATTTATAGGTTATATAATAACAACACTTACATCATAGACTAGAATAGGGAATCCATCCTTTCCATGGCAAGCACATGCTAAGTTACGCCCATCATGTGAGAATCTCACGGTGTAGCAGCCCCTCTTTGCTGTCGGCAATGCCAGAGCCAGCGTATTCGGAAGACGGCATAGCTGCCCTGCAAGCCGTGACCAAGATGAAATGTTTCGTTGTGTGGTATCTCTAAAATGGGGAAACACAAGTTTTAATTATTTTTATGTTTTTTTTGTTATTGATTATCAACATAATTTATGGTTTTATGAGCAATATTAAAGCATTATAAGAAAGAGATTACTTCTGAATGTTTAAATAGATCTACATGTGTATAGTAGGGCAGTCACCATTCTCTCTTCCATCAACCCTCCACAATCACTACTCTCTCTCCTCCTCATACTGTGACAAGAAAACTATTCCATTTGGCATCCCGATCTTGACATTGTGATAAGACCCAACAGCTTGACATATTATCTTGATTGAGGAAGATCTACCATTACCAGTTCAAATTGAGTGATGGATGGTATTCAACTGGCTTTTGTTGTAGATATACTTTTCCCCGTTGAGATAGCTTTCTATTTGACTGGCTCAACTTGCTTAAAGCATTATTGAAGTACTTTCTTAACGCGTTGAGTACTTTCTTAACAATGTAAAAACACTATATGTGTTGTGAGTATGGAAAAATGGCTGACCAATCAAATCAATGATTTACTTAACTCTGACTGGATGATATGGAAGAGGGAAGAAATCAATAAAGGGAACAGTAATGTGCTTAATGAAACAGTTCCAGTCACAAACGGCCATGGTAAATGATATACGGACTAATACATTTGCAACTTACTTTTTTCCTCCCCAGTTTATACTCTTTTTCAAATCTTCATATGTCATTCTGCCTTTCTCCTGAAACAAGCACATGTAACAATTGTGAATTTCATCAGATCAAATAATAAGTCATTATAATTGATGGTGTTTACCGACAAGTTCTTTTTTCAGGTAAAACAAACAGCTTTTCTTAGAAAAGTTGACCAGCTAAACTTTGGCCAGATCCTGATTTGTCCACTACAGATTTTGATTTTTAATAACTGACTTCTTCATATTTTATTTTCATCAGTTTTCACACACAATATGACCTATTTATGTCGACATGCTATATAACACCATTCATTCCCATTTCGGATGGCAACAAACACATGTTGTTGTGGGTTTTTTTGACATTAACTGTAAGATGTAAATATCAAATACAAAATGTGCATTTTTGTGTTTCCTCTAGTATTTACTTCCACAGTTTTGGTCAAGTTGACATCAATAATAAATGACAGCCGTATAACAAAGATATTCTTAAACTGTATAATGTATAAGGTCTTTGTTGGAAAATATGAGATAGACAGACAGGTGTTGCTTGAAAGAAGCTACTAGCTCATTCTTGTTTCGGATCTATTTTTTAAAGTTGTGGGTGCCTGGGTAGCTCAGTTGATATGGCATTTGCTTTTCACAAAGCCAGCTCCAATTCAATTCCCCATCTTGGTCTGAACAACTGTTAAATAACGTGTGTTATTACATTTTCATCGGTGAATGACTCAATGAAAGAATATTCATAATCGCTAAATATTATTAACTAACTCCAAACACAAAAATAACTAACTGTGACGCTGAGTTATGACGTCAATACAGTGGTGCTGACGTCGACGTCATCTGCCGATAACGTTCAATAACGTGAATAATTTTGGTTCAAATCATGCATAAACTGATCTAAAATGTAATAAATAGATTATTTAACTGCTGTGTTCAATTATAGGGACATCCTTCCCTCGATGGTAGACGCATTTTGTTTTTTCACTCTCTCATACGCTCGTTCGTGAAAAGAACCACACGTCTACCATCTCGTGGAGGATTTCCCTACAATCGATCCCAACAGTTAAATAATCTCTATAAAATACTAGTAAAATACTGAAGTGCACACTGTAATGGCTATAAATAATTGAGAATTATTACCTGTTGTGTGGCATAAAGGGATCTCTCTGCAGGCTCCACCTCATCTGGTGGTCTGATACCCTTCAAGGTCACATACAGTGTGGAGGAATAGGGCTTACGGGGACACTCTTTCCACCATTGATAAACCTGAAACACAAATGTAAATTATTATTTTTATTTGCACGACTTGAGCAGAAGTTTTACTGTCCATCTACATACATTCAGTATTTACTTTACGTTATTCAGAGAGACTCCATTGTCAAGAGGGTAAAGATGCTGCTTTTGATACCTTCTCGCCTCTTACCACTGCAAGTTTGAAACTCATTCACAGCTCAATTGTGAGAAACAGTAGATTCTTAAGGATGGCCGGAGATGTATAGTACTGGTTCTACCCAGAAATAAGTGGGTGGTTGGCCTAAACCACTAAAATTCGACTGTCATACATAGCCTAAAATGTGCTAAAAAAATGAAAACACCAAACAAACAAAAGTTACTTAGAGTCATTTTCAGATATAGATGGAGAGAGCTATGTTATGCGCTTGATAGATAGCAGAGTACATACTTCTCCCTATTCTATGCCACTTCTCTCTATTTTCTTTGGAGGGAGAAGTCACTCCCTCCCTAAAATCCAGGCCTAGTTTGAACCCTGACTGCATGAGGCTGCTCAATTTACATACTCATTGATTAAAAAAGCAAAAGGTTTATGAGATGTGTTCCATTATCAAAGTATATTTGTCCAAAAAATCATGTCAAAAGCACATGCCCTATACTTAAAGATTGCAAGGCAAGCACAATCATCATTGGACAATACTTCACCATTTAACTAAGTACCAACATAAAGGATGATAACTGAGTATGTTTATTACCTCTTCCATTTCTGGTTTCCTTCTTAACCCTGATGGTGGTTCAAACAGCTGTAACCTGACTTTGGAACCAGTGTTTATCTTCTTGTTGTTGCCTATAACCTACACAATGATATATGTAAGAAGAATTTAGCATCAATCTGCAAACACAGTACCCATGCATGCAAATGTGTCTCATATACTTCGCTTATGGGTCATTGACAAAAACTATTCTCATTCTCATATGCCATAATGATGTCAAAAGGTTCAAGGGTTACATGATGTTATATTGCAAATACACATACAAATATTGATTGATCTGGACATCAACACAAAAGTTAAATGTACTTTCTTTTTTTTTAAATCACTTATTTCAAAGAATTGAGTAAGAATCTAGCATTTAGTTAACCAATACACCCTCATAAACATAAATGCTACCCACAAAGATAATGTTCAAACTCTCATAAAATCTCTTAAAGTCTCACAGCAAACTTTGGGACAATTTCAAAGAAATTTATCGCCAAGATCTTGGTTCAATTCAATTAACCAGTAAGGAAATCTGAAGCAAGCAATGTGACCGAGGCTAAAGAAGGACTTTATTCAAGGTAATTTTACTGATTCATGCAATAAAAGGGTGTACACTGCAACTCATAAAACAAACACATAGTTCAGTCAATCAAGCTTAAATCCACTAGAGATTTAGCCAGTTAAAAGTACAAGTATTTACATCTGTAAGAATTGAATTGAACTGAATGTTGTTTAACGGCTCATCAACACAGTATAGGTTATTTAGAGCCGCCCCAGAGAGAGGGGAAGGATACATAGGAATCCGGAAACCTGCCCTACTCTTATTATCGAAAAGATTCCTATGGTTCTTTAATGTGCTCGGAGGATAGACCAATACACGGGACCGCCCGGTTTACGTCCCCATCCGACGGACGGGGCTAAGGTAAAGTGTCTTGCCCAAGAACACACCGACGGAACTCAGTGGCACCACGGAGGATTGAACCCGGGTCTTCCGGTTACAAATCCGCCGCGCTACCAACTGCGCCACGCCAGCCCTCACACCTGTAAGAAAAGCACAGGTAGTCCAACAAACAACTATAGAATACAATGTAACAAATGGCCAATGTGTGTGTAACTTGACCGTTGGGGGTGAAGCTAAAACTTAAATGTAGGAACTATCCATTGTAAAACACTCTTAGGCAGAGAAATCTAAACCTTCAGGACATGCCAAGGCTTATGAGTTAAAACAATTTTCAAAGGATCTGCAACAAGATTGTCTACCATGTCTTGTATGGCTAATATACAAAACACCATAGGAAATCTGTCAGAATTTATTTTTTTAAAGTAAACATTGAATACAAACCTTCAAGAATGCCCAGGCTATTCTATGCCAACCTTTTCCATGGCCATCATTCTGCGCTGCTCTGTTCATGCTAACCATATCTAGCAGCTGTAAGTTATAATAACAAAATACATGTATATAACTGTCCTTATTATTTTTTTTTTTTAATTGTTTTGTTCATTTGTATCTTTTATAAACAGAAATTAAATGTTTTTTATGCCATGTAAACACATTATATTATGTTATATTAGGACAGTAGCCTCATAGGGAAATGAAGTGAAGGATGAAATTTCCCATCAGACATGCCTCCGCAAGGGAGCAAACCCATGCAGAGAAAAGGTGCACATTTCAGCAAATACAATCTAGTTTGAAGACAGGGGGTGCAATCGTTTATGAATTATGGAGCAGTTTTTTTTTTTATTGTCAAAATTTGTAAAATAAAAAAAAGTGCATAACTCTGCACTGAATAACTGATAAAGAGGAACTGTTTTAAGTTTCATGAACATAGGTCAATATTTTGTCAAGTTATGAACTAGGTTGCAGGTAAAAGTTTTATGAAAAGGGCCATTACTCTGCCAAAATGAAAGTCAGAGTTATTGGACATGCGTAACACCAATTCTTTAGATATGATGAAGATGTATTTGTAGTTTCATGAACATAGGTGAAATACTTTTAAAGTTATGGCCAAGATTAGGTGGCATGTTAAAGAGTGACGGATGACGGAGGGTGACGAACAACTAAATCTCCAAGTGTCTGCCATGCTACGTAGTTGACACAAAAATGGACTTCCTGGCAGTGGTCAAGGTCACTAATGCGCAGCAGACACATCTAGAATCCACAACCAAACGGTTGTACAAAAATCAGGCTTACCAACAGGCCACCCCGCCCAATTAAACTGATGGATTATATCGAGATTGATCTCCTACCCATAAAAACATGATATGCTGAGCCGACCTCAGAGAAAGATGATACAGAGGAAGCCTAGATTCTGAATACTATTCCATTAAAACATACATGGTACCCAACTTGGCAAGGAAGGCACTTTTGAAATTGAACTAGATGCAAAATTGAGTTTAAATAACCAAATTTTGGAAAATATGGTTCACCCATGGATGTTTATTAAATTGCCTTCCTGGGGTATGTTTTAATGGAAAAGCTCCAACATGTTGATTCAAAAAAAGTTGTCAACCCATAACCAGCTACATTTATATAATGGATTGTTAAGACTAATACTTTACTCACTTCAAACACTATAAGAGCTTTAGGCTTGTCTTGGATGAAATAGTTATAATTCTCATTGAATACCAACAGCTCCTCCCATACTGGCAACACAGACCTGAAACAAAATGGATATTTATATTTAGTAAAAAGTTGGTCACAGTGACATAAAAGTTGATACACCATACATATCACATCCAAAAATTGTACGCTGATAAAGTTTGGTTAATTTCCTTAACCAGGAAGTCAAGGTACAAGAGAAATATCGAAATCTAGACATGACCTATATTTCAAAGCAAGTAGGTCGGTAAGGTCATACTGATGCAAAAAGCCTGGTTGAAGTGAAGAATCCAGTGACAGAGCTAAATTTATATTCGGAGAACAAAGATGACGTGATACTCGAAGTCTAGAAGTAGAATACATGATTTATACCAGAAACAGAAGGTGACCTTTATTATTGAAGAATGTTTTTGTGTGGAATTTTACAATTTGGTTACTTCGCAAGCCATTATTTGTCATTTCTATACCAGAAAATGTAAATACTAATGTCAAAGTAATTAAATTCTCATTTTTGCCATTTCATTTGACCTTAAATAATAATAATAATAACTCAAAAAAGTTGTTAACCCTTAACCCGCTACATATATATAATGGACTGTTCTTTCTTTGAATTTAGACCATTCCATTTATGTGACAAAGGAGTGTTCTGGTGAAAATGACTGCCCAGCAGCCGGACATTGTTACATTAAACCCTGATCAGCCTGAGTAAGGACGCAAAGGCTAGTACTTACTTGTTTTGTTTGAAGTCAAATGGTTTAGTCATAATGGGAAGAACATGCGTGACCTTCTCATTCTTGGTCTCATAATAAGCAGTCACAGCCCTGTCCCTGTCAAATAGAATGGCATTATTAAAGAAAAAGCAGGCAAATCCTGAAGAATGAATGAATGAAAGTCTTTATTTATCGAGGGTGACCCAATTAGTTTAAACTAATCTTCCTTGGGGCCGTCTATAACAAATACAAGATACAAAATACAAGAATGGCAAAATACATAAGATATATGTAAAAATAATAACATTGTTGGTGGTGGTAGTTTGAAAGATATTTACACAATAATGAGATGAAATGATATTTATATCGAGTATGTTTTTCCTTTATCCATTTTATGCAGATGTTTGTAAAACTTTTCATTGTTGCACACTTCTGAATGTGCTTAAGTAGTATAGTATGTGCTTTATATCAAAGTTCTCCACCCCAATCCCCTCCTCTCTCTGCCTTTTCAAAAATCCAGCAATCAGATCTAAAACACCCTCCCTGGGTGAAAGATAGTTGTGTAAAACTCTTCTGGAATTAAAATGTTGAAGTTGACGTGTTATCCGGACGTTTCAACTATCTCAAATGAAATAATTTAGAAAAACCCTGAATTTCTTAGAAAAGATATTAGAAGTGTAATTGAATGAACCTTCATGACCCTCAGTAATCAGCTGATTAGGTCAAAGGTCACTATGTGGTCTTAAATCCTAACAAAATTCCTATTCACACATACTTGTGTTGCTTTGGTAGATATTTCCCTGTCAACTCATCGAAGATATGGACCCGTATCATAGGATGCATGATGAAGAAGTCGTTTTTCAGTTTGTCTGTGCGGTGAACAGTTACCGCCAGTATACGACCCTCATCTTCCACATTCATACCAGCATCATCATCCTCTGTTGCCTCAGCTGCCTCTGTCCCCTCAGCTGCCTCACCTGTCTCTTCTGTACCAAAACAGATGTTGATAAGAAATGATTCTCATTTTCTCGGCATTTATGTGCTTTTATATGCTGGTAGTAATTGACAGATTCCATGAAGCCAAAACTAGAAGGGTGTTCCACTGAACACTTGTGTTGCCTGCCGTGTGCTTATTTCACCGAGTACTATCTAACTATAAAGTTTGAAGACAGGGGGTGCAATCCTTCATGAATTATGGAGCTTTTTTTTTACGTGTTAAAAGTTTATGATTTTTCTTGTGGTGGAGGCAGACCACCCACTTTTCCTGGCTAGAACCAGTACTGTACACCTCCCGCCATCTGTAAGAGTTATTGGACTTGTGTAACAGCATTCCTTGGGTTAAGATGAAGATGTGTTTGAAGTTTCATGAAAATAAGTCAAATACTTTTCACGTTATGGCCAGTTATGAGCTTGGTTAGGTTGCAGGTTAAAGTTTTATGAAAAGGGGCATAACTCTGCTGAAATGAAAGTCAGAGTTATTGGTCATGGGTAAAAAGGGGAATCCATTCTTATATTTACATTATTTTCCCAATGCTATACAGTATTTATATTAATACCAACATGCCTAATGATAAAAAGGTGCAAAACAGACAACTGTTGTCAGTGTATTTTCAGACCGAGGGATAGCCATTTTCTATTGCGGCACATTGGATGCATGCACAGTAACTAGCCTCCTTAAAAGTTAAAGTTTATTCGAAATTAGACGCATTGTTTTCTCGAAAGATAGTATCAACTAAATGTAAATATATTGATATAAATGAGACTTTATAATGTCCTTGAAGAGCAAGATGCTAACGAGATGCCTTGCTTTAGCTCCCAGGGCACTGATAGCCATCAAAGAATGTCTACTAGGAGTGACCTCAATTTTAATTTGTTAACATAATCATGTATTATGCATCAGTCCTGCTGGAAAGTTAGTTTCAGGCTGGTGGGCAATCATTTCAAATGCTGTTCATCGCTATGGGCATTTATATATACATTTGTTCAATTTAAATTTTATCCATTTCAACTATATCACAATGACATACAAACTAATAATTCCTGAATAAAATAAAAGACTTCACAAACTCTTTGATTATTTACCTTTCTTTTTCTTCTTTTTCCTTTCTTTGGGTTTCGGTGCTTCTTCCATTTTATCTTCTTCCGTTTCATCTTTTACCTTCATTATACCACAATATGGATATGAACAATATAATCTAGTCAACTATTACAACATAGTTGATAAGGCCTTAAAAATGAATGGCGCAATTTCTGTAGTATTATCAATTAACAAATTTAACTCTTAAACATCATATGAACATTTCTTGATAGTCCCGGAGAGAAACATGTATTTAAAACCGCTACTAAGTTGTATGTAAAAATTAGTATTATTTGCACGACGTAGATACTACTTTTACAAATGCGTGACTGCACGGAGAAATGAGGTATATCTGAATTGTGTAGCTGCACAACTATTGCCAGATAATTGATAAATACATTTACCTGTGGATTAATTTACCTGTTCAAAGTTTTCTACGTCATCAAATAAAATTATATTCTCGCTTTTCACAGATATTGCAATGTGTGAATTGTAAATATCTATTGTTGCGTATTGATTTCGATTTAAATACACATAAACATGTTCATGAAACAAAACATGGCTGGAGAACATTAAGCTTTAGACCTCTGGCCCGCTGGGGTTCGCTCCCTGGCGGAGGCGAGTCTGATGGGAAATCTGTCCTTTATCTCATCTTCTGCTGAGGTTTCTGTCCCAGTAAAATAGGATTATACTTCTAATGGACATTTAAAATCTGCAGGATGTCACGAAAAGCTTTAGCCACCGGTGTGGTCCCTGGAGAATGGCATATCCACAAAAGGTGATGCAAGCTTTCAAGAACACTTTATTCTAGTAATGACCCTTTTTAAATACCTTTATAAAAATTATGGAAAAATATAACAACACAGCGATTAGACAAACGTAGACAAACTCCCATGATGTCATTTTTAGTAGGATAATGATTGGGAATCAAAGAATGATGTTCAAATATGTCGTGGAACTATTGCAGCAAAACACATAATCACCTCTTCTTCCACTTCTTCGTCCTTTTTTTTCTTCTTCTTTTTCGTTTTATCTGTTCCCCTTGGACTTGCAACATCCTCTGAGGGTGACAATGCTTCGTCATCAGTCTGTCCTTCCGTCTTTTTCTTTTTCTTCTTTCCTTTTCCTTTTGGAGACGTTGGTTCCTCTGCTGGTGACAAAGCTGCTTCTTCGTCCGTTTCTCCGCCCTTCTTTTTCTTCTTCTTTCCCTTTGGAGAGACTACATCTTCACTTGGGGAAAGTGCTCCTTCATCTTCAGTCTCTCCATCTTATAACATAGAAGATGTATAATTGTCTTAAAATACGGTGGAACATGTAATAAGAGACCACTAAAGAGCAGTCCCCTTACACAGGTGGTCTCACTATGCAGGTGCGTTTTAATTTAAAACAATACAATCTAATTGAAATAGCGATCTCTTAAAGCAGGTGATTTCTTAATAGAGATGGTCTCTGCAGCAGTATGTATTTTTTCCATCTGTTTATACATTTCTCTACTCATTATTGTACAATATCGTAAAGTAGCTATCCCGCCAACAACAGTGAAATTTTACAACATTATGTAAACCATTTCTAAACCTACTGACGACGAGGTGTATATATAACTTACATGTTTTGAGAATACAAACTCTATATACACAGTATAAACTGCATTAACCAGCCAGGCAAAAGCCCAAAACTTGACCATCGAATTAAGAGTTACAAACTTATAAATTCATTTTAAGCATATTCAATCTCGGGTATTTCAAGAGCCCATTAATAAAATTATACTTTTAATCGGCATATACACATTATTATATGACCTGAACACCTGGATAACGTTTAGATAAAGGGTTCTGTAGCGAAATATTGTCGATATTTGGCAGGTTAGTTTCTTTAAGGGCTGGGAAAAGAGTTTAGATACAGAGTTTTGTAGCAAAGTGTTGTCGTTATTTGGCGGGTTAGTTGGGGAAAAAGAATGTGTGTTAAAGCCTTGTGTAAACTTTGTTGTTTTTATAGGAAGTGTCACATGAAAATTATCTCAGCAGAAAACTATCTAATGATCTTCTTATATGACATACGCTGTGTATTAAATATTTTCACGAACAATGAAATGGAAGCGCAGATAAGTTGGACCGAACTATAATATTGAAAAATATTAGAAAGTACACAAATGCCTTATCCATCAAGAATGTTTCTTATACAGGAATGTTGTTTTAGTGGACTAAGACCTGTCATCGTGTTCACAAACCTTATCATAACAACACTTACCAGCTGCTTTCTTCTTTTTCTTCTTTCTCGGAGTCGTTTCATCATCTGTCCTTCCCGGAGTTTCCAATCCTTCTTGAGTTGCTTTTTTCTTTTTTTTCTTTCTTGGTGTTGTTTCTTCATCTGTTCTCCCGGGTGTTTCCAGAGCATCGTCAGCTGGGGGTTTCTTCTTTTTCTTCTTTGTTGGAGTGACAATTGACTCTTCTAACCGTGTCATCTCAGCCTCAAGCTGTTCTTCCTCAGTCAAAGGTTTCTTTCTTGGTTTCTTCTTTGGGGTGGTAGCAATGCTTTCTGCTTCAGATCTAGAAAATGTTTTAAAAAAAACACACTATTTTATAAGGTCCTGTGTATTGGAGTATATCCATGAGCATATTAAAGAATCACAGAAATCTATTCGATAGTGGGAGTAGGGAAGTTCCCCATATTCTTATGTATCCTTAAAATCTCTGGGGCGGCTCAAAATAACCATAAATAATGTGCTATTTGCTGTTGAAGGCTATGCCATTAAAACATACCCGGGACCCCAGGAAGGCTATTTAATATACATCTATGGGTGAACACTATTATTTGAAATTTGGTTCTTTAAACTCAATTATGCATCTATGGGTGGGTGTTCAATTTCAAAAGTGCCTTCCTGGGGTCTCATGTATGTTTTGATGAAATAGTGCTAAACAGTTCAAATAACTCGTTGTTCTTTGGATGGATCAGAGTTAAGTCAAATAAACTGTCAGAGAAACATATCCCATATAACATTTAGACTATACAAACATTTTAAATCAAACATTTATAAAATCTTGTTTTTGTTACAAAATCAAAATACTTCATAAGATTCAAAATTATTAATTGAATTGGGGTTTTAAGGCGCAATAACACATGAAAAGGTTATATGACGCCTAAAAGGCATGAACATGCCAGGCTCATCTTCCATGTACATCGAGATAAAATAATGACAAGAGTTTCCTTCAAATGTTATGATCCTCCCATCAGTTTTAACTTCTGCATGTCAAAATGAGGCACTCAATGCTCAATGGAGATTCTCCACACCAAAATTAAGTTATTAAAGTCTTGGAATAAACAATTTTTAACATATGCACTATCAAATAACATAAATAACATCTTTATCATTTTAGAAATATCTTTAGTCTGCTACTGAAAGTCTGAAGGTGTTTACCTAGCTGAAGTCGTGGGCTCCTCTTCTGGTTTCTTTTTCTTCTTCTTGCCTGGTGTTTTCTGTACTGTGGTATCAAGGTCCGACATTGTCATTGTCTTGTCTTTGGGTGACATCTCAGATACATCACTGTAATATCCAGAACACAACAGTATTATTCATCACTGTGAAAACAACAAAGTATGTATCTGTTGGTCTCCTTACACTTTCTGGATTTATGCTGAGGCCATATTCACAAAGCATCTAAGAAAATCTTAGTTAAAGTTCTACTTTAAATAAATCAATTTGTTTTGTTTTGCGTAGTTGTAAGTTGTAAACTAACAGATAAATAATTGACCTAAATACGTGTGATTGAAAGATAATAGTTGAAAACTTAAAAAAAATAACTGAAAGTTTCCCAGAATAGTTTTTTAAAATACATAGGAGTTAAGAAAACATTGATTTTAAGGAAACAGCGAATGTTTTCACTATTAAAGATGCTTTATGGATATTGTCCCTGAACATTAATACATGGACAATCCAGTTATAAACTTTTCAATACATGTTATATATCTTTCTATTATATCCAATTTCAAGTAAAACACATATACACTATCTACTAATACAAAGGAAATACTGACCAGACTATTAAAAAGTGTACCTTGACTGAAGCCTTGTTTTAACTAAATATTTGCATAAACAATTAAAGTGTTAAGCACAAATAAAGCTATAAATATTAAATGTAATTACAGATGACTTTTATAGACATACTTATCTCTTGATAAGTTCTGAATTTTGGAATCTTTCCAAATTTAAATTTACACATTTAATTTAGCGGCATCAGCTGCATGCAATTTAAAGGGACACATGGCAATCCTGAACTGTTTATCAAGCACTGAAATTAGTATCTCAGTTTTAATATTTATCCAGTAGTATCTTGACTTTAAACCTGCTTACATATAATTAAATAAAAGTTCGAGTTTCTATTTCTTCATCTTTTCCTACCATATGTTTAAACATATCATTGGTGCAATATAATCAAAATTTAATAATAGGCAAAAACAATTTGCTTTATACCATTATTATAATTACTATTAATGATAGAACAAAATCAACTTATGTAGAAAAACTAATAGCGATGGTGTGAGTTTTTAAAAAATCAAGATTGTCTGTGTCCCTTTAAAGCATTAATAAGCAACACACACAAAATTATCATAAAACATACAAATTCTCAATCTTTTCATCCTTTGGTTTCTTTTTTTTCTTCGCTTTTCCCTTTGTCTCATCAACAATTTCAAGCTCATTCTGTCTGTTACGTTCTGTAAAAATACAAACAATTTGGTATCGTCAGTAAATTATTATAACATGGCATTCAAGTCATATTGATAACTTCATTTCTGATGTCAAAATATCACAGTGAAAATAGCAAAAAAATCTTTAATGTATTCATTCTATGTAATATTTTCTGAGTGTTTTAAGTTTTTGTTGTTTTTTAATAATTTCTAGTTTATACCATTTAGGGAATGTTTTACATAAATATACATTTATAATAGGCAATCTTAACATACTTTTCAAGCATTAAAGTAAGCCCCTCAATATATACTTAACGCCATTAAAAGCGCACGTTTTTTTATTTTGTGTTTATTTCCAAGATCGATTGTAGTGTTATGTACATGTTAGAAATTATCCACATTTCCTATAAACCTGGTGACCGATCAAATTCATGTATTGGGAGAAGTAAAATCGGAATTATGCAATCGATCTTAGAGACATTTTAATTAAAAATAAACACAATATAAAAAGTAACAAGTAACAAGGAACACGTTCAGAGTAAAAGATTTTTTTAAATAGTTCATGCTTCCAAAATAGATGCAATTTTAATACTCATCATTTTTAAAAGTTTTGAGTATTTGTAGTAATTGATGAGTAAAGGTACTCACAATTTTAAAAATCTGAGGGGTTTTGTAAAAAAATAATGAGTAAAATACTCAAAAAATCAGCTTATCTACAGCTTTGTTGTTACACTAGTTTCTTTGTTTTTTCAGACTCATCAGTAGTGTGATGATCAGTTCATTTGATCGTACGATTTATACCCAAATGATAGCTAACTTTTAACTTTTTTGCCATCCTGAAAACAACATTGATATCAATGAGATCATTTTAAATGGCAAATGTGCTTCCAAAGCAAATCTCATCTTGTATAGAACTTCTTCCTGTTCAGAATGTGACAGAAAACTAATTCTTGCATACCGGATAAAGTTATCCGCATTTTACATGGGTGATGGAAAGCCTGATCTTAGACATTGGAGAAGATAAACGTTGCGTGTTGATATCAACAATGACAGTTGCATGACATCATTGTGTAAAAAAACATGCAAAACTTTATTAGTTGGCAATGTCAATCCGCAGAATGTAAACGGTATGCAAGAAAAAGAATCAATCATGCGTATCTGGTTCAGATGGGGAAATTCCAACCCTCAACATAACTGTTTTAATCGGAACCTCAGAGCTTTGGTTCCGATAAAAAACAATTATACCTCGTGTTGGAATTCCAGATCTTCACCGGATACCCATGAAAGATTCTTATATCATATTCCTACAAAATATGATTGAAGCAATCCTCAATTGGAGTTTTCAGTCTGTGTTAAGTAGTTATCTGGAACTTTTAAACAGAAAACCTTCCAATAGTAAGAGTTACTATCATACCTTCGATTAACTTCTGCTTCTTTTTGTTACTTTTTTCATATTTTGTGTCGTCTGGATCAAACGTGTTGGCGATGACAGTCTCATCCACGTCTTTCGTCAGGCCTTCCCCTTTGCGTAGTGATTCAAGCTGTGGAAACAAGCCAAAACTTGAAAGCATTTATGGAACCTGTTCAGTAAACTTATTAAAAATATTTATGGAACATGTTCGATAAACTTGTTAAAAATATTTATGGAACATGTTCGGTAAACTTGAATGAAGACATCACAGCATGTAATAACAAGTTTTGATTCAAATTAACCGGTAAAGGAGGTTCAACTTCTATATGAAACAATTTCTGTAAAATTTATTAAAAAAAGAGCTACAAGTTTTGAATCAAATTGCATCAATTGAAAATATACATTGTTTCTAATTCTATATTTTTGTCATATATCAGATGCACGTTTGACAGTGTAAACTGTTTGGTCCAAAAGTTGAAAAACATGAATGTGTGCAGACGTGTAACCTGGCGTGAATTTGGATCTAAGATAATACATGTAATATCTACTCGTACAAATGTAAGGAACTGCCAAGTTTAATATAAACATATAAAATATATGAAAGGATCATGACACCACGATACCAAAGGGGGCTAAGGAAGACCCTGTGTAGTACCAATACCAGATATGACACATTGACAAATACAATAATTTGTAATGAAACACATACTCTTGTCTACCTATAAAGTATAATAGTCATAACAGGAATCAATGCTTCCTTCTTCAGCATTTCATACTCATAAAATGTGTCAACTTTCAGGCCTGATTAACAAACTAACTTTTAGACTGTAAAAAACTCAGTAACTGACGACATTGTTGGAGACAAACTACAAAAATAAATTAATCTGTATCCAGGCGCGTAGCCAGAGCCTTTTGGAGAATACGCCCTGGGGGAGGGTGCGCGAGGGGTTTTTGAAATTTGAGTGCAATTTCGGAGGTTTGTGACTTCATTTGAGCGAGATTTTGGAGGCTCTCGCCGTCATTCATTAAGTGTGTTTTTAAAAATAGTGCCTCACCCCCTACCCACTTCAATTTATATTGCTGATTTCAAAAAATAAGCACTTTTATTTTTTCACATTCGATTTTCTAGAGTACGCCCGGGCGTACAGGAGTATGCCTGGCTACACCCCTGTGTATCTTAAAATTGGTGACATTCCTACTAATGAGTATTACTCAGACAGCTCCGTTAAATCCTATTAAAGGTATTTTATATGATGTGGTGGATTCCATATCCGTTTCAGAAGAACCTTCTGCGGATGGCACGGTTGTAACCAACTTACCACCACGGAACCTTGTGGGTCTCCTTTCTTCTTTTTCTTCTTCTTTTCTGCTTTTGCATCACTAAATTAAACATTTAGGGCATTGAGTTGTGATAATGAAAATTGTAATAAATAATTTGAAAACATGATTTTCTGAAATAATTTATATCAAAGTATGTTAGACTAAATCCTTTTTAAAAGATGTCATATTAGATTTGTAATTGTAAGAGTGAGTGGGGTTAAAAAATACTAGGAATGTTGTTTTTTCATAAAATACTACTACTAGTAATTAACACATTTATTTCTCAGACCTGAGATGCAAATCTCTCAACTTCCGCCGTTATTTCAGAAATCCCACTTTACATCTAATCTCCTATGCCTCATACCCTGTCCACCAGCACCTATGACAACTGGGTCACATTGTTACAAACATGCCTTACCTCATAGTCTGGTCCACAGCCTGCTGTATTAGCGCATTGAACTTGGAATTACCATCCAGACTTGCTGCAAAACACAGTTAAACATGGTAAATTATAACCTAAAGAATGACAAAGATTTTTATTTGTAAGTGCTAGCTATGCACATTTATTTAAAATACTGAAAAGCATGCATCTTTTAGTTAGTTATATCAAATTTTTAAATAAAACGTACATGGTTCTAAGTTATAAACATAACTGGAGAAAAGTTGTAGAAAAGTATGTGTTTTACAAAAACATGGTGGCCAGAGTTCTTAGTTCTCTGGATAGGCAAAGAAAAAGTGAATACGGTATGTCTTAGGGAAATAAGGAACTAGACAATAGTAATGGTTTGTACGGTATTTAATATAATTTTATATAATCATACATTTATATGAAACGCTCGTCAATAGTAAGTTCTCACCTAATGGAATATCTTCTGTGGATTTTTTGGCAGACTTAGGCCTTTTGACCTTTTTCACTTTTTCTGAAATTTACCAATTACATAATTATAACAAGTTAGTATATCAATTAAAGATATAAAGGAATGCTTAAAGGGACTGGATGCGATCTAGAGGAATAATCAGTGTCAAACCAAAATCGAATAAAACCATCATAAAGTGTTTCAGCCCCATGTGATCAGGGATCACCCTAGGAGTGAATTTCAATGAGACAAAATGTCCCATTTGCTTGATTTTAATGAGACATTCACCATTTTCATGAACCATTTCGGATGCGAAGCCGAACCAGTAGTTGTTCGTCGACCGCATGTATCGCTGGAGGCTGCTAGGCGGGTTTGGGGGCATGACCCCAGAACATTTTTTAATTTAGATGTGATTTCCTGCATTCTGGCTCATTCCCAATAGTGAAAGTAGAAGTTGTTAAAGCATCTGAAATAAAGCGTGTCCTAATTTACATCAACTTTTTATGCTGACATAGTTTTATAATTGCTTGCCCCACTCCAGTACATAGTTAATCGCGTCAAATCATTATAGATTGGGGGATAATGTTCAGATATGACTAGAAGTTGATGAATTGTTATAAAAATGGCCATGTTTATTCATAATCAATCAATTTTCTTTGACACCCCTGCTTTCGCAAAGCAAAAGCGAACCAGAAGTTTACCGACATAATGTCGTTTTGATTTTTTTCATGTGATTTTCGAATAATTTGATATTTTCTCATTTTATATATGTTAATCGCGAATAAATGGATCTGAGCAAATTTACTTGCGATTTTAAATGAAATGAAATAAATATGTTTTCATTACAAACAGAAATGGTGAAAATGGATTTCCCCGAATTCGGTTCAACAATTTGTTCCATTTGTCTTTTTTTCATGCGATTTTTGAGAATTTAATGCGAGAATATCGCGGAATCGCGACCTAGAGTGATCCCTGGTGATGTTCAATGCACTGAACTATACCACATGGTCTGTCAATCATATTTAATTATTGTTAGGTAATGAAATAGTTTGTCATGTTTGTACTGAAAAAAAACAACATGAGACTCTTGATAAACAAGTTTTGTATAAATCAATATTGTGCTTAGTTCTTGTACACTTTTGATGAATAATATAATTTCCAAACCCAGATTGATCCCTGCTAAGATTTAAAAATATATTAAGAATAATTTTTCGTTAAAAATTGATAAAAAAAATAATAATATGTTGGCCTTTTGGAACCATGCTTTTTGTCTCCAGTTCATAATGTAACAACAGAGACATTTCCAATCAAGAAATTCATCTGCACATCCACTTCAAGATCATACAGTCAGTAATCATTGACTGTTCCATGCTCAGGTGAAAACTAAAAGTATGGTAATCACTAGAAGATGAGAACTGCCTCATTTCAAAGAGTGATAGAAACAGACCTGCGGGATAGGACAGATGATAGGGTACTAGTTAAAAGGGAAAATTTAACCGAATATAAGAAGCACAAGATTTTAACAGATACTGTATGTTTTAATACGGAAAATTAGTCTTCAAGGAATCTACAAAAAAGTCTTCCAGGATATCTACGACTTCATATCATTATGTCTTCAAGAAATCTATGACTCCAAAAATTTGTCGAAGAATTTCAAAATTGGAGGGGAACTAGGGGCAGTATGCAATATGTCACAGTTCATGTATATATCTAGCAGGTAGATGTGATGTCACAAGTATTGTCCAGCAGGATAGCGCAGTAGGTAGAGAGCGCAGTAGGTAGAGAGCACATTGTAATCAAAGACTTCTCTGACCCTTTTTTTCTTTTCTTTTTAGGACAGCCAGATAAAATTTCAAAATCGTAAAAAGGGCTTGTAAAGTCAAAGAAGGCTCAGATTAAGCGCATCGGAGCAGTAGTCCGAGGATCCCGGTTTCAAGCCACTACTGGGCTGCACATATTTCTACTGCTATTACATTCGACTAGCATGAAGTATTAGAATAGCATGAAGCATCATAAATGTGTGTCTCACTTGTAACTTTTTCAATAGTTAAATACATGTACAATTTATAAAAGGGAAGTCACTCTCACTAGTCCAGTCAAAAATGTGTCATTTCAGAATTGGAATGTTTAAGGAGCCTGAATTATCTACACAACGTTGATTTGAAATGATCCCTCTAACGGAGGGCTAATTTAGCCTTAAACTGATACTGTTCTTTAGAGTCTTGACAAGTTTATTAAAAAAAGTGGGAATGAGATGTCAGGTTTGGTCTTGTTAGCCTTACTTATATCATTATTTTCTCCCACGAAAAAAAAAATAACTAACCGTTGTACTGCCTAACATATAACACTTTAGTTATAAAATGCATAAGTTGTTATATCTATATAACATTCACCTTAAATGTCAACTAAAGTCACTTTTTATTTTAAAATAAAAACAACAAATACCTGTGTCCGCCATGTTTGTTTACAATACGATGAGCAGAGAAGAAAAATCTGTTATTTCATTGGTCATTTTTTGTTTCATCCATGCACTCGATGGAAACATGTACGCATCATCTGTGCATTCCCGGTCATTCGCGAGTCCTTGCACTTTGGCGCGGGTTCAAGACTGTTTTCCGAAAAAGACCTAACGGCTACGAAAAAGACCTATTATTTATGCTTTTTATGTAATATAACCATGGATATACAAGTAGGCTACCCTATATAGATCTATGATAGGCTTATAATGATTGTTTTCATGTAACTTTGTTTTAATTATTCAATTAAATAAAACTGAATGGTTTTTTTATAACCTCAGTCACATAATAAGTTGGTTTGGTTTAAACATTTAAATCATTTGCGCTTAACATCAATTTGTGACTGTAGAGATCGAAGAGAGGACGTCGAACACTACTTATTTAAGTGTTGTCGATATAGTGAACGAAGGCGTACGCTCTTTATTTCGACACGACCGTTTCACCCGCCAAGTTTCATTATGTGTTGATAAGTTGTGTTCTGGTAATCCAGAGCTGAACGATAGCGATAATATGTTTATATAGCATTTCACAGTGCTTGACACATTTTGAAAATATTTATATTAATATCAAGATATGGTTGAAACTGAAAAGATGCAAAGCTTCTATAAAACACTGCTCTGGTGGAGATATCTAATCGACTATGCCAATTTTGTGCGAAATTGTCATTTAACCGTTGTTTTAATACTGCAAGAAATAAATTACAATTACCAACACTTTGTTGTAGCCATACATCATAAAACCCAAGAGAGGACAATAAGTGTTTCAACTGTGAAACCCAGTTTTTTTTGCGAGGATATATTTCACAGTCATTTAACATCATGTTATACACTATTTTTATATATTTACGTTCATGTACGCTCATGATTTTTAACATATATTTAACAATTATAAAATATCTTCTTGTAATAAATGATGTTCTACCAAATTCCCCATATTTAAAGGGAGTACATCAGGCTTATAAAAGGGGTCTAGGGTCCGACTTAAAATTGACAAATAATGATATCTTTTATTTTAAAGCGCCTAAACATAATGAATGATCCTAAAAAGTACCCCTTAGTTACAAGGAAATTCATTCTGTACAGTAATACGTGCTATCCTAGGTTACGCACCAGGGTTAATTTCAGCATTGTATGCCCGATTCCGTCCTAGCTATATGGTGTATTCGAAGTATAAACCTTAACAATATGGTAAGAACATCATATTTTGATGGATATAAGTGTTTTATCATGAATTGGAACATTTTTATAATTTAAGATATTTCTAGAAAAATCCTGATGTACTCCCTATCAAATCATTTTGTGTTGTCTTTTTAACACCCAAAATATGTTTGCAGAACTGTAAATGCACTCTTTCAATTGATATAGCTTGTACGAATCCCCACACATCACTTCCGTAATTTAAAATTGGAGTTATCAATTTATCAAACAAATCTAATTTATGTTTTGGTGATACAAATGTAAATTTATACAAATACCTATTCATTTATATAAGTGTCGAATCAGTAGGGGTCATCCGTGTAATGCACTGACTAAATATACAATTAACGCCTAAGGACATAATTAGTTCCTTCAGTGCATAACGACATGCCTAATGCAGCAATATCTGTGATTCTTTAATTGGTCAACCTAACTGAAATAGCAAGTGTGAGGAACTAGCAACTCCTTGTGTGTGGTACCACTTTAACAGCTGCTGCTGTGTACAATGAATATAGCTCATTGAGCTAATGTTATAATTTGTTTGTCAAAACCGACTTAAAATAAATCTTCTTGTATCTTGATAAAATTATATTTGTAGAGTTGACTTTGTGTTTGCATTTAGTACGCATCTGTGTAGAAAGTAAGTGTACATTCATAAAAAAAAAAAGGTTGTGGTAGAAACGAAACCAAGTCTTTTTAATCGAATTACTATGCGAATTTATTATTTTCTATAACTATCAAACAATGCATCAACTTGTATTAATTGCACAAATAATTTAAAGTTGCGCTTTAACAAAATAGTGTGGAAATCAAGTCTCGCGCTCCAGATTTCTATTTAAACTTTTCTTCGCGCGTTTTAAATCTTAAAATTTTAAAAATCTCAGGATTTTGTGTTAAAATGTTTTGGCAGGCCGGTGAAGTAATTATTCTCATTGGAATACTTTGTTTTTATCAATACATACATCTGTATAGTAAAGAGTGTTAATAATATCAAATGCTGTATCAAAATAATGTTTGTTATGCACTCCTGACAGGACGCATACATACACTACGAAAAGAGCCTCGCATTATGAAAATGGTCGTAAACGCACATGACAAGGGCATGATTAGTAATGTATTTCAGAAGATCGTCGGCAAACATATTTGGGTATATATTGTTTCCTTAAGCCTATTTATCTTTCATACTGTAATACGAAATGAAACCCGTCTTCTAACATGTTGCAAAGATCACAAGTTCTCTCGTGTAGCCTATAGGGTTTCTAATAGGTTTAACCCGCCTGCCAGATTCGATTTTTAATCTATGAGATGAAACTCTTAGCCTTGTAAGTAATTGACAATATGTGTACATATTTATATTTTCGAGATAAGGCTTGAATTGAAAACATGCACTCGTACTGTAGAACACAGCTCTGTTTGAAATGGGAACCTATCTTTCCAGTTTTTAATGAAATGATCGGTCAGTCTGTGTTAATGAATGACTTTCATTTCCAACAGTTGTGTTCCCTCAACCGGTGCTGGAGATCGTTGAGGGTATGGTGGGTTTTAAAATGCTCAGTTAGTTAAGATGCGATGATGTGCTCCATTACCTTTCAGAGGATACAGGTAAGCAGGCTGGGTCTGTAGTTTGCACGATCACTAGTGTTGCCTTTCTTAAACTATGGACTTACTTTGAATGTGGTCCAGTCATTTGGTATTTTTCCAGATGTTAGAGATTGTTGGAAGCTGACCGGTGGCCTGCCTATACATGTAATTTGTGATATTTCAATTCCGAGTTATTTCAGTATTATAGGTTTGATTTGCCCAGGTCCTGCTGCTTTGTCGGGTTTGAGGCTATAGAAGTTTACTTACCCCATTGATGTCTATCTTGATGTCAGGCATGGGTGCATACAAGGGGCTTTGTTGACACAGCTGGCTTAGTTTTAGCGGTGATACTGGAGTAAAACTGATTCTGCATCTGTATGGTTATTAGGACCAATACTGGGCTCAACATGCTCGACGTATCTGTCTCGAGTACATCTTACACTACGGTGGTTCATATCCAAATGGAGGAGGAAGTCTTCGCGCGTGCGCAGTGTGTTTCAAAACAGTAATCGCCATTTTTTGATGATGTGAAAGGAGATTGTTTATAAACAACATGTCGACCTTTGTGGATAGCTTTTGGGTAAGTTTTGCATTTTTTCTTAATATATAGTATGCGTGCTGCATGACTATTACCGGTTTAAAAAAATCGGACTTCGAACATTGCAAATTGCAGGTCTCTTACAGCCACCCCACCCACCTGCAGCTGACACCTGTTTTGGGGATTTTTTTAGGACTGGTTTATTTATCTATGTCAGATACCCATGTGTAATATTCATTTTTCACTGGATACTGTATATATCTGTTGTTCGATATACATTTTTATTGCAAAATATTTTGTTAAATGTCTCAAGACCACAATCAAATTTCTGTTGAAATTCCAGCTGTCAAATCCAAGTTTTTCCTAAGGCTATGCTGCTGTATACACCCCCACCCCACTTTAAAGTATACCACTTCAATGCTACTGAGAAAGTGTTTCTCTTCTAGAGCAGACCTTTACCCCTGTATTAAAGGTGGAGACCTTTTATCCCCTGTACTAAAGTTGGAGATATGCATGTATTATGTACAGTACAGCTCAAGCGAAACTCACACTTCACTTGATTTACCGAGTTTGGGAGTAGCGAGTGCCATGAGAATGTAAGCAAATTCTGTGTTTGGACTCCTAGTAACCATTTCACAAAAATAATTTATTTTCTAGTGGTCAAACACCCCGAGTTACTCCGAGTAAAATCCAGTTAACCAACAGGGATGATTTATTAGCGGGCAATATAAAAAAATCTGAATTATTCCAAAAACATTTCAGTTTGTCAGTGCGCTTTAAAGTTATGCAAGAACTCGCTAGAAAAGTGCCTCAATTAAATGAGACGCCGATTACATATTTTCTGTAAAAAGTTTGTATGATTAATATATATGAGTGAATTTTATGGACAGATTCCATATTTCAAACGTTTAATGCAGTTAATCACAAGTTTTGTTTGTTTTTGTTGTCCATTTTGAACAACATAAAATCCATAATTCGGGCATTCCCTTTCTTTGCCAATGGGTGTTGCGAGATGCATTTTACAAGGCAGCACTCGCAACAGGTTTATTACCTGGGATTCTATACATTTTTATTATTTCTGACCAAAGATACCATTAATGTATTAGAAAATAAATAGCAGACAAGTAAAACTGGTTATGATCAGTTAGATTAATATATATCCAGCATTACTACTTGAATGGAAATGTTCAGTCGCAGTAAAACGATAACAGGAACCACCATATAAACCGCATCGTGGCCTGGAAAAAAATGCAGGAACTATAGTATTTTATGGATGCACCATTACCTGTGTAATTTCGACTCGGCGATCACGGAGTTCAGTATGCGAAGTATCGTGGCCTGAGTACGCCTGTCATTGTTCGCGTAGCTGATTTCCATTCTGAGTAGTTTTGTCCTCGAACTCCGCATATTTGATTTCTAAATTCCTCACTCGACGTGCAGGTTTTTTTTTAAGAAAATTGGGGAAAGGCCTAGGCCTGCTGATTTTGGGAAACAGAAGCACAAGATTGTCAAAATTGGGGGAAAAAGAGCATGCTTTTCGCTATTTAGGTGAATGTGTTTTAAGAGGAATCTCCTTTGCTATCAATTGTACATGTAATTCAGTTGAAATGTTCGATCAAAAGAAAATTTATTAATATGAATTTTTATCGCTCTGCTGGTTATATGGAGTCTTTGATGGGGAACACGACAAGAACATGCGCAACTAAGCTTGGTACTGATCATTCCCTGCCAAGTTTCGCTGAAATCTATCCAGTGGTTCAGGAAATGAATGCATCAGATGTTAAGTTCTCTTATGATTTTGTGTGTTCCATTGTGAATGAAACAGATTAACTTGCATCTTTTGGTAAGTTAAAAAAAAAATATTTCTGAAAAAATGGTGTGGAGTGGGGGTGCATTTAGTAGGGAAGGGGCGTTTATTAGAGATTATATGGTAGGTAGACAATTGAATTGTTGCCGACTCCCAAACATTTCATATATTCCAACTGCAATATATCTCACAGCTCTAGATAAGCTGCGTAATCTGCGTAATTTACGCAAATAAATTAGCCAAAACACTCAAAAGATTTTTTTCTATGCGTATTAGAAACATAAAAAAATAATATTAAAAGAAAAACACAAAACATTTATTTCAATGTGTATC